>WWET01002346.1:150031-167032 GCA_011038615.1 Limnodynastes dumerilii
GGGGGGTGGGGAGCCGTAGCTTTCACTCACTAGGTGCCATTAATCCATGCTACACCTGTGTCCACATTTATTCATAAATCTCCTCCCTGCAGCCCAACAATGGTTTTGCCCAAGTGCAGATATGCTTGTTTTTTTTATTCCTCTTGTTCCAAACTCTTGATTCAGCCATTTTGTGACTTATGGTTTAGAGAAGTAAAATTAAAAACATAATATTGCCCCCCAGGCACCTTTGAATAGCATATGTCTGTATTTTAGCCTTCAGTAAACAGGGATATGACCAGGGAATTTTTATCATGTGTGATTGACTTCTGCCTGCTAATGGAACATCATATCGCTATCTCTCCCACACATGCTTCATTGAATCTGATGGAGTGTAATCAGCAGATTGTAACTACAGTTTACTCAGAATAGTATGGATTTAAACCTCCTCGGTAGTGTAACATGAATACATTATTCTATTCCTAACGCACCATTAAATGTGATAAAAGTATATATACAATGCAGTATAAGAGCCTTGACAGTGGAATGAGTCTTTATATAATCTTTGGTCTATAGTCTACATTCAATATACCAGAATTACTAATCAATCACTGTATCTAATGCTAACAGTGTCTTCACAGATGTTAAAATAGGACTACATACTGAAAAAGATGCAAAAAGAAAGATGTAATGATATATTCTATTAAGCATATGGATTGATTAACACAGATAGATGTTACACTGCAGTACTACACTGCAGATTATTTACCATTGATGCCACCACATCTGCTATAGCCTTGGTTAAAAAATATGGGCTTTCGGCTGTAAGGAAGAGTCATACAGCTCAACTCAAAAATTGCAGTTTAGTGTTAGGGCTCAATACCGTATTTGTGCAATATAAGCAAATGTAAACTGCTGCATTGCCAGGATGGATCTGGATCTATAGTTCTGTACAAGTACTAATTCTGATGCAGGGACGGGAAAGAGCAATGCAGTGGAAGCATTTCCTCTGTGTGGGAATGAGGAGATATGCAAATTGTACAGTAAGTGTTGGGTTAAACCTTTACATCAGGGTTGACGACTCTCCAGGAACATCCAGGAGACTTACGAAATCCGGGCATATCTCCCGGTAGCCGTGGAAAGCCGATACATCTCCTGCAGTGTGCTTGAAGATGTGAGTTTATGCAACTCACGGTCTCAAGTCCCACACCACTGCCTATCAATATTGTAATTCCAAGTGTTACTTGGTATTATGCGGGACTTAATTAGCGCCATCAAGCCCTACCCCAGTAACATACAGGATATTAACAACTCTTTATTTCCTCCAAGATCTCCCGAAGAAATACAATGCTGTATTTCATAGCATCTTCATGTAGACGGGGGGAAATCTTAAGGTTTCTGCGCTCGTCACTCCATACAAGCAAGGGGAGTGGCCTCCCAACAACTGTATCGGAGTTAGGATTCTGTAAGGGATTTCCACTGCGCTCAGGTGGAGGTCAGGGTTTCCTCCAGCATCACTTCTTGAGTTGCAGTCTATTCCTATACCCAGGATCCAGCTGGAGGATGTGGCACATCTTGTTGGCACTCCTGCATGCAGCTCATATCAGAGACCTGGGACAAGAAAACAAATAGTATAGGTTATGTTTGGCTGCTATAACTACTGTATACATGTTTTTGTCCCTGAAAGACATGCACAGCTGTATGGCATTCTCCTAGGTGGATTACAAAATATAGGCATATGCAGCAAATGTAGTAATTATAACTACAAATCCAGTGTAACCCCAGGACAGATGTTATTATAGCCTATAATAAACTATGACAAACATCTGCCCAATGTTGCTGCTGACAGGCACTAACCAGGAAGTAAAGTCTGTCTGTGCGTTTCACCCAGTACTGAGGCTTGACAAGCATAACCACGCCCTTTCCCTGACAAGGTCACGTGGACCAATCAGTAGACACGTCTGCACGGGGCGGAGTGACGTCGGCGCTCTCCCCTTCTTCAGCGGCCGGGAGACCCCGTTTGTCCCTTTTCCCTTCTCGGCTGTCCAGAGAGAAGGTGGGTGAAGCGGGCTGCGGCCTAGCAGGCGCCGGATCCTCGGCGTTTCCTGCCGGGACGGCGCTCCCATGATGGCGCATAGGGCTGTTGTCGTGGAAAGTGCTCTCACACGACCACGTTATTACAGTTGGGTCGGAGACAGGCGCGAGGCCGCGGCGTTTCCTGTTTGCTCTGCCGGCGGGTAACGCATGGCCCGTGCTCTAACGATCGTGTCACTGCGGCTTCATCGATGCCATAGATCCGTGAGCATAGCTGTACTCTGAGCCGCATGGTGACTGAGAACATGTCCAGGGCAAGAGAAATTATGACATATCATGATTTCTGTTTCTATCTGTCAAGGGTATGAAGCTTGGTACAATGGGAGCTATAGTTATAAATCACAAGCACATGCTTATACAGGGTGTATTGTATCTTGCATATTACATCTACATAATTATACAGGGTGTTTTGTATCTAATATACATGCTTATACAGGGTGTGTGTGTATGTATATAGATATATATACACAAGGAAGGGGCTCTGAAATTTTGTGCTTTTTAATAAAAATATAAATCGGGCTTTTGTTCTGTTAAACTAATAAAAACTTGATTTTATATTTTTACGTAAGACCCAAAGTGCAACATTTTTCTAGAGCTATGGTTTTGTTCTCTGAAGCAGTGGAACGTAAGCAATGCTGAACTGAAAAACTAGATATATCCTAAATATACAGAATTATGTGATGCCATCTTACTGCTGCCTGTGAGGATTCACTTTGCCTTGGTTTTAATGATCCTGTGTTATCTTTATTTTGTTATTTTAGATGCCCGGAATAACGGTGAAAGACGTCAACCAGCAGGAGTTCGTCAGAGCCCTGTCTGCTTTCCTCAAGAAGTGAGTATGTTGGGACTGTGCTTGTCTACACATCTGCTTATTGAGATGCTGGTGTTAAATATTGATTTTTATACCAACTGCAAGTGACTTCCTTTGTATTACTGTCGCTTGCTGGAATTGTCAGTTTAAAGTATTTAAGGGGTCTTTTAAGATAAAGCAAGCAATTGGTTTTCTTTCTGCAGTTTGGTTATTAAACTTTCCCATTGTCAAAAAATTCTGACAATTGGCTTAGGAATATGACAGGTCCTGTCTTTTCTTTTTGGGACTACGTCTTCCCAGTGATCAATTTCAGTTTTTTTAAGTGACAGTTCCACCTTATATTTGCGTTAATGGTCATTCCAGGTCTCCAAGGCTGACTTGTGTAGATGTACTTATGTCTTTTTGACGCAAGTTACCCAAGTCATCACTAAGTGCCAAAACAGAGTACCCTATATTGTGCCACTATTGCTCTGTGGCTTTCTTTTTGTACCTCTTGTATGATGATCTGGGGCCCACAGCACTAAAACCGTTTTATATAGTACAGCTCCACATACTGATTTTCTCCATGCTAGGTTTAATCTGACAATGTAATTCTAAATTTTCAATTATGATTGTTACTGGTTTGAAAGTCTGTTGTACAGTGCAATGCATTTGTTCTGATTGGTGCTTCTTTTATGGCAGGTCTGGAAAACTTAAGGTACCAGAATGGGTAGACACAGTAAAACTTGCGAAACACAAGGAGTTGGCACCTTATGATGAGAACTGGTTCTATACTCGTGCTGGTAAGATTTGAAACTTGGGTTGAGTTCTATGCAATAGCTTAGTATTGTAATTATGCATAATGCAGTCTGGTTGAGTTGCTGTTTATACAATGTCTATATCAACTTGTACGGCTCAGTCTGATATATAATATGAGCACCTATTTGCATACTATGTTTGACACTTGGACAGTTTTAATTCAAGTAGTTGTAACATAAAGCATATTGTCTGAAAGCTTTAGTACATACCTTGAAGGTCTGCTGCAAATATCCATTACTTTATCAGTTTCACATGCTATAATTTTTTTTTCTCAGTGTATAGTAGGGCTACACAACAACCTTATTTTTTTCAGTTTCCTAATTACGTTGTGCCTTTGGTAGTGAAAACTCTATGGTAACTTAATTGGAGCCCATGTTATAGGTGATGTCCAGGAAATTGTTGTGATGAACACATTAGTGTTTGGTATGCTGTAAGGATTAATGGCAATTAAATACAGGTTATGTTCGCCTCTATGGAAGTCATGTTTGTGACATACAGCTAATTGTCTGTTTTTGAAAATGTGACTAATTAGAGAATTTTTATGATTTAGTATGCCCATTCATTAGCTTTCTGACACACAAGGCATGTTGCAGTGCCCGACTAGACAGGTTACAGGTTAGTGTACTTAGGCTATGGGGATGGCATTCAGTGCAGAAGGGGAGACTTGAGGTTAGGCTGCAGGGAGGAGATGGATTGGAGATAGGGAAGGTTAGGAACAGGCTGCAGGCAGGGGAAAGATCTGGGAAGGGCAGACTTGGAGTTAAGCTGCAGGGTGGGGGTGGGTTGGGGAAGGTGAGGGTTGAAGAAATACTCCAGTCAGTACTGGGAATTTCTTCTGAGGATATTTGTGCACTTCTCTCCAACGGATCATGAATAGTCGTTTCTGTGACATTTCAGAAACGCGGTATAGAAAACGCCTTGTTGGCAAAGGTCTGTTCTCAGTGGCCAGCTAAAGCCATTAAAAAGATGGCTTATGTTTCTGGAAGTTCTAGGTGCTGCGTTCCAAAGCATGCAGGCAAAAACAGTTGAGTTAAATGAGTAATTTTGCTGATGTCCTCAGATATTTTGTATTGAAACACCACTGTTAAATTACACTCTTTGATGTGAAAACTTTGCTCCGGACGTCCTAGAAGGTGGGAATTAAAAACGTAAATGTATACTATTCCAGATTCCTTTTAAGAATTTTGTAAAGTGCACTTGTTTGGTTGTTTTTTTTTTTTTCTAATAGGTTCATTTAAAAACAGGTTTGTTTTTAGATCTTATGCCTCATTTGGAAACTTGTCTCTGATATGACAGATGCTGTTAGATCATTGTTAAATTTGCTCTTGATCTGGCTCATATTCATGCTTATGGTCTTCTAAGGATGTATCAGAGGACTAGCTAAATTGATGGGTCACTTCCAGTTATCTGTAGTAATTCTCTTGTTTTAACTTGTGATTTGAATGAAGAGCTCAATGACTAGTTACTGTCTACATTGTTTCCTGCTGCACTCACAGAACTATGCCCTAGTCGGTCTGTATATTAATTTCGTTAGTTTTGTGCCATCTATTTGTTTGGCTCACATTTTCATAGTTTATATATTTGTTTCCTTTTTTTTTCAGCGTCCACAATTCGTCACTTGTACCTCCGTGGTGGTGCTGGTGTTGGGTCCATGACAAAGATCTACGGCGGGCGCCAGCGCAATGGTGTCAAGCCAAGTCACTTCAGCCGTGGGTCCAAAAGTGTGGCCAGGAAGGTACTACAAGCTCTGGAGAACCTCAAAATGGTGGAGAAAGACCCCAATGGGTGAGTGTCAATTGTCACTTTTTCAAAATACAAGATTTTAAATGTTGATTTGAGATTTGAAGCCCTGATCAGCAGAACTATGCATCCGTAAACACTATTTACTGGCAACAGTAAGACTCTCACAAAGGTGACCCTAGTGCAGGAAGATAAGGGATTGTGTCTTAAGAAGGGTACACACTGGGGCTTTTCAGCAGATAATCCTTCCAATCACATAATCAAGACTGTTTCAGCAGCTCCTAATAGACACAGTACACACTTGCAAAAAGCAAATGTCTCAATCGTCGACTTTGCATATTAGGAGCTCCAAGTTCATTTCAAAAGATTTTTGAGCATCATTGGACAGTACACACTAGTAAGATATCTGGTTAAATGATCTCTTAATTATGTGATTGGAAAGATTATCTGGTGTGAGCCACAGTGTGTATCCACCCTAAGAAAGTACACGCTGCACATTTGAAGTGACTTGATCAGTAAAATGAAGCTGTTTAAAAGAGGCCAGCAGGCGTGATTGTTGCCGCATACACCCTTACACAATATTGTTTCAAACACCTGATTAACAGTGTAATCTGCACATTAGTTGGGTGAAAAATGTTTTTACCCAGCTATACATTGATGACAGTTATCTCTACATACAAGAGAAATGCCACAATACAATGCTACTGACAGTAGCTAACCTGCCATTCCATCTGTAAAATGTAATGCAGACTTATTACTTGACTATGCACATATTTAAATGTGCCTTATATATTTACCAAAGAGGTCCCAATGTGCAGTCATAGGACATTTACAAAATTCTGTGCCTAATTCTATTTGCTTTAGTAACTTAAGACTGCATACTTACAATGTAGCATTCCTACCTGCCGACACAACATCCTGCTGTAGTTAAAGACTTGCAGCTTATCTGTGGATATAACATATTTTCATAGGCATTATAGGAACTTGTTCTGCTGTTACAGGTGTCGAATATGTGATAACAATGAAATTCTTTTGGTTTCTAACGTCATTTGTAACTTGGTGAATTGCCACTTGTAGATCCCTTTTTTATTAACTCTTTGTACTATTTCTTAGAGGTCGCAGAGTGACTCCACAGGGACAGAGAGACTTGGACAGAATTGCTGGACAGGTAATATACTTTCAAAGACTGATTTTTATGTTCTGGGCTTTGGAAGCCGGCCACTGTTTTGTGTATAAACACTTCAGCTGATGCACAGAATTTTTTAATTGGATAAAATGATAGTGTAAATGGATGTCATTGAACTTGTAAACTTTTTTTTGTCTTTCCAGGTTGCAGCAGCCTGCAAGAAACAACATTAAATGAATTGTTAAATGAAATAAACATCCTTTTCCCCCGAATCTATGGCTTTGTGTTCTGTTGTCTGTGTGACTTGTACCATAAACTTTCTTAAATCCGTTGTGGAAGGAGATCTGTAGCTAGATGTAATGTTCTAAAACGGACAGCATTTGTTTAAATGATTATGCCTACTGCTGTTAATTAGCAGGTGGTGTTTGCAACCCTTAAAATCATAGGAATGGGTCATCTAGTTGAAGGGAGTGAGAAGCGGTAACCAGAAGGCGTTGTGACAGGGTCTGGTCTCCTAATTGTCTAAGTTTATAATTCTTTTCTTGTCATGCTTTTTCTACAAATTCTATGCATGCTCTCTGTAAATGTATTTGAAAAGGATGTGGGAATGTATGTTTGGGGAGATGTTTGTGCACTTCATTAAATTCCAGCAAATACACTAATGACCTTCTGATAATCACTTTGCAGACCTGGCACTCTGATAGTACATTACTCAATGTTCTATTCATAGCCTTCTGCTTACAATGTCTTGAAGAGATCTGATCATACCAAGCAACATTTCCTGCAGCAGATTAAGTTTGCCAACACCACATGCAACCCATTATGCACACGTCAACAATCTTATAGCAGACCTCCAACCTGCATCTGTTGAAAGGATCCTTTTAATGTGACTGTCACACAGGTCCAGGAATTTCTGCAGTGTTAAGGGTCTGAGTTTAGTTTTTTTTTACTGTAAATCACAATAACCTTGGTTGAAAATCCTGGATTATACAGGGTGATGTGAAAGCGTAACAATAGTTGTGCGTTAACAGATCAATAGACCACTGATCAATTCTAATTCAGCATGTGGACATAAAGGATATTTGTCAGTTTTCTGGTCAGTAGATAACTAGAGAAAAATACTGAATTTGTTACATAATGGAAGGTAAACAGCCATCAACTAGGTCTTTATAACATAACCTGTTGGCTTTGTGAGGTACAGCTCCTGGATAAACCCTGCTGGTAACTGCATGCTTTGTCTTGTAAACCTCCTTATGGCTTGTGTATTAGGGCTATTACTGTTCCCTTTATTTGAGCAAATTGCTTGTTTATAAGTCACCTGTTGCAGGAATTTTAAATTCTGTTTCAATGCCTGTATTGACAATCCCTAACTTGTTGCAATATCCCAGACAACACCTTCAAGAGCATTTTGCAATAACCACCTTTTGTTCCTTTTCCATAACAAACTGACCAGAATTCACAACCCTTACCATATTCTTCCCCTTGGGTAAGAATCAGCATCTTCTACAGTTTTAAGCTGGGCCTGGCCAACCTGTGGCTCTCCGGGTGTTGTAATACTAGGGAGTCTATTTATATGTTGCATTTTGGGTGCAGTGTTTCCTAATTTGCTTAAAATTAGGCAACATCATACCCAAATTTTGCTTTATGTGATTCAGTTGCTGTTATTTTGGGTTCAAATTGCCAGTATCACTGCAATGTAGTAGCCAGCATTTGTGCATTTTTAAATGCAAGTCTATGGAGGAAAAAAAGAAAAATATTTAAACAGAAAACTTGTGTTACTACACTGCAGTCTGCAGCAAGCCCAGGTTGCCATGAAAAACTTGGGCATGTAGTTCTCCAAGTGCCATATGTCCATGGCTGACGGAAAGTGCCAAGGTTTTACTCCAGGACCACACTTGAATAAAATTTAAAACCCTTCACGAATGCTGATTACATGGGTCTGAATAAAGTACGATGTAATCTGATGGCGCTATATAAAAATCTGTTAATAAATAAAACCCTCAGACCACAGAATGAAAGTCTTCTGGCTGGGGGCTGTATTTATAACTTACACTGTCCTGTCACATGGAGAAAAAGCTTGGAAGACTAGCAATAGATCAATTGTAAAGTAAAGGGATTTTTTTTTTTATTAATAGAGCAACAATTTTTGTACGTGGAGGACACAATAAGCCAGTGTCAGGGCATGCTGGTGTCTGAAGTACTACAAGCATCAGCATGCCCAAGCTATTAATAGCAGTCTTGACTTGCTGTGGCATGTAGTACACAGGGTAACTTAAGTTTTATAATAGTTCTAGGGGGAGGGTGGATTATACATGTCTGTCTTTTTTTTTTTTACTGTAACTTTATATTGATGACCATATTGCACACAATTGGTTGTAAATACTGAAATATAAAATCGCACGATGCTTGTTTAAAGCATTGTGGGCAAATTAAAACGCTTAATTGAATTGGGTGATGTGGCCTTCAACATCTCAGGTAATTGAATCAGATTCTATAAATCCCAGCATAGTTTGTCAGGTATCCGCTATGTCTATGCAGTAAAGCATGCTGGGACTCATAGTTTCACAACACCTTATTTATTATTTATTAACAGGTTTTTATATAGCGCCCACAGATTACGTAGCGCTTTACAATGATAGAATCTTTATAACAATACTGGGGAATAACAGACTGGGTGGGTAAGAGGGCCCTGCTCACAGGCTTACACTCTATAGGACAATGGGTTTGATACATAAGGGCAAGCACTATATATCACACAATGGACCAGCCAGGGTGTATGACAATAGTGCTCAATGCTCTGTATGCTCCAGTCACACAGCAGTGTTAGTAGCAGAGATGAGGGAATTGTAGAACAGAGCGTGCGGGTTTGTGTTCGTAATGTGTTAGGTTTTAGAAGTGGTTGATAATATGGTATTTAATGCTTAGGGTGGTTGTGGAATTTGATAAGCTTGTCTGAAGAGATGAGTTTTAAGGGAACGCTTGAAAGATTGTAGAGTAGTAGATAGTCTTAATGGGCGAGGAAGGCTATTCCAGAGAGTGGGTGCTGCCCGGGAGAAGTCTTGTAACCTTAAATCTGAGCATTTATGAGGTACAGAGGTGAGTTGTAGATCTTGTGATGATCTGAGAGAACGTGCTGGGATATATCTTGAGACAAGTGAGGAAATGTATGCAGGTGCAGTGTTGCTTATGGCTTTATAGGTTAGCAAGAGGATTTTGTATTTGATTCTGTATTTTACAGGCAGCCAATGTAGAGACTGACAGAGTGGAGTAGTTGAGCGTTTTGCAAGGAAGATCAGTCTCGCTGCTGCATGCAGTATAGACTGTAGAGGGGCAATTTTATTTTGTGGGAGACCAATAAGAAGGGCATTGCAGTAATCAATGCGGGATATAATTAGGGCATGAATGAGCGTTTTAGCTGTTTTGTGTGAGAGATATCTTCGAATTTTGGAAATGTTTTTTAAATGTATATAACAAGATTTTGAAACAGATTGAATATGGGGCATAAAGGACAGTTCAGAATCAAGTGTAACACCTAGGCAGCGAGCTTGGCGAGTAGGGAATATTTTAGTGTTGTCGACAGCAATAGAGAGACCAGGTGGGTAGCTCTTGTTAGCAGGTGGAAATATTAATAACTCTGTTTTTGAAAGATTAAGTTTAAGTTGACGAGAGGACATTCAGGATGAGATGGCGGAAAGACATTCAGTAACCTGAGTCAGCACGGTTGGGGATAATTCAGGGGTGGATAGATAGATTTGTGTATGATCTGCATAGAGATGATATTGGAAACCGAATTACTTTATTAGCTGTAATAACACCTTTAACACCTGGGAAGATGTAGGTTGGCCAGACCTGTCTTATTGGTAAAATGTGGACAACAAGCTTTACAAGCACCCACTGTCCCAAAGCCATAAGTGTAATCCCTGCTTTGTTACCTATAAGTAAACTTAATTGAGAAAACTGTCGTCCACACAGGGAATAATAAAGTTTATATAAAAAAAAGTGAAGTTACCTCAGAGGTGTGACTGCTATTACTTGTGTGCACAGTGCTATGTGTGTGTGTTTAGTATCTTACCTCAGTATCTGATACAGTGTGTTTGAGGTAAATTGTGTGTTTTGCATTGTGTTTAGCGGTGAAGTTGTGGTAAAATGTGTGCTTGGATTGATGTGGTACAGTGTGTGCTTCTGTTGGTGTGTTTGGTACAGTGCTTCACAGTGTTTGTGTGAGGTAAATTACATGTTTTGCATTGTGTTTAGTAGCATATTTGTGGTAAAATGTGTTTCAGTGTGGTACACTGTGTAGTAAATGTTGTGTTTGGAGGTATTTTGTGGTAAAATGTGTTTAGCAGTGTCAGTGGTACACTGTGTGTATTGCTGTGTCAGTGGTACTGTGTGTGTATTGCTGTGTCAGTGGTACAGTGTGTGTTTAGCAGTGTGTCAGTGGTACAGTGTGTGTATTGCTGTGTCAGTGGTACAGTGTGTGTTTAGCAGTGTGTCAGTGGTACAGTGTGTGTATTGCTGTGTCAGTGGTACAGTGTGTTTTGCAGTGTCAGTTGGTACAGTGTGTGCATTGCTGTGTCTGGTAGTGTGTATTGCTGTGTCAGTGGTAGTGTGTGTTTTGCAGAGTCAGTGGTACAGTGTGTGCATTGCTGTGTCTGGTAGTGTGTGTGTGAGGTATTTATATGGTAAAATGTGTGTTTGGCAGTATTTCTGATAGTGTGTTTTGCGTGATGTGTCTGGTAGTGTCTGTGGTATAGTGTGTGCTTTGTGAGGTAAATTTTATGTTTTTCATTGTGTTTGGTGTTTTTTTGTGTTAAAATGTGTTTAGCATAGGGTTGCCGGCTCTCCCAGAATATCCGGGAGACTCCCTAAATTTGGGCAGCTCTCCCGGTAAATTTCCCACGAGAGGCCCTTCTGCCTCTCATAATAGTTACTAGGGATGAGCAAGACTTGACGCAATTTTCGTCAACAAAGTTCCGCCCACCCTCTGGAACACTATTAATTAAGGCAGTGCTGGATAGGAGGGTAGGGCTTAATGATTTATGCAAATCACATCATGTCATTACGCCTGGTCCCTGTAGCTGCTTCGATCACTTTCCTCGTCTAGGTTCAGCTGTAGGGAAGATTTGAAAAATCGCCATCCCTGGTTTAGCAGTGTGTCTGTGGGATACAGTCTATTTACATTGATGCGTCTGGTAGAGTGTGGATCGAAGCCAGAGTCTGCAAATAACAGGAAAACAGGTGGAAAGTTACACCTGGGCAAAAACATGTTGAATTGTCGGGGAGGCAAATTTCATTTTGCAAATGGCATTAGAGTTGAGAGGTGATGTCTCCTAGCCCAAGTCTAAATAACAGTGTGACTGTAAAGATGGTCAGTAAGCAAAAGCAAAATATTCTCCCTGAAATTCAACATGGTTTTGCCCAGGAGTTTCTTTATACCTTATTTCCTCTAATTTTCAACCAGTCCAGTGTGGGGTATTTATGGGGTATTTATGGGGTCAAAGTATGTTTTGCAGTATGCCTGATACAATGTGGTTTTGCTTGATTGGTCTGGTAGTGTAAGGTACAATGGGGTAGATCGAGAACTACGTACGCTCGTGTTTTTACACTAGCCGCTAGCATAAAATTGCTCATTAGTACCTACTGTGCATATGCGCGGCAGATGTTACGCCACGTAACTCAAGGCGTAAGGGCCTGTCACGTAACTGCAGTGTAACTATGTACGAAGAGGCGTGCCAGCCATACGACACCCAGAATTACGCTTCAGAGGCGGGGGGGGAAGCATTTAAATCGTACAGTATGGGCGTGCTTAGCTGCGTAAGTATGTGCAGCCATTACAGCCGTCAGGAGTTACATTTGGAGAAGTAAAGGTAGGGTTTGGAAAGCGTAAGGCGGCTTAACTACGTACGACCAAGTGGAGTGCATAGTAAATACGCTACACTTGGAAACAAAATGAAAACAGCTCTGGATCTGGCCCAATTTGTGGTTGGCCTTGGGTCTGTGTTGTAGAATGTGTATATGTGAGTTAAACGAGAGAGTGAATAATGTACATGTAGGCTGAATTTTAACGACCATATGCTAATGTCTTTTTACATAGACCGCTGAGCAATTTCCCTAGAGTGTGGCGTGAGGAGGACGGGTGTTGGAGACGGAGAGTCATCACCTCCCGCCCCTGTGGGCAGAAAAATGAAGAGTAAATCTGAATGTGGAAAAAATGTTGGTATTTCTACATCAGGTGCAATGTTCACGTAAAGGCGCTTATCTTCATTTCTCAAATGTGCACACCACACAAAGTATACAATCACACAGGGAATCAAAGACCCAACTAATACAAAATAACTAATATCTAATAATGACCTCTATGGTGTTCTCCCCAATACACAAATTGACAATATGATATTAAAGAGAAAAGAGTGTAATCTAAGGGCACTCAAACTAATGTGAATGTGAAATATTCTCTGTAATGCTTTACGTAATCTGATGGCGCTATATAAAAACCTATTATAATAAATAATATGTAAATAAATAATTAAAGAAAAAGAAATAAGGTGATTTAAAAAAACAACTAACACAGTTGTATCTTAATATATTATGTAATAAGTACTGTTTCTATAATATAAATATTGTCAAAGGACTCACAGTAACTGTGCTTATTACAGTTTTTACACAAAACGTCCCATAATGCTGCTTTTGTTTTGGTTTAAAAAAATTAAATAGAAACATTTATTTAGTCATGATTATACTTTTAGTACATTTGCATTGTCACTAAACACAAAGCATCCCCAACATTTTCTACTACAGTCGTAGCATAGTTCCTTGCACTTGTGTTTGGATCACTGAGGGAAGAGACAGTTTCTGGGAAAGTAGCTGCAATGTGCTTGGCTTTACTGTGTATGTACACAACCTGCCTTACTTGCCTTAGGATCCAGAGCTACAGTTTCATGTAGGTCTGGATCCCGTATCGGCTTTTCATTACTTGCGTTTGGTTTTACGGCATAAAGGATGCATGTGATTTTGGGCCGTATTCACACTTAAGAAGCTTGTGCTCCTTAAGTGTGTAGAATAGAGAAATGAGCTACTAAGCATGCGTAGTAGCTCATTTGCGTAATCTACGTACCATTAAAATACGTAGATTAACTATGTGCAGTCTTTGAAGGCCACAACGTAGTAGTTGAGGTAGAAGGAGTTGTGCTAGTGCCGCCTCAGGGAGGATTTAGGTAGAAGTGGGTGGGGGGGAGGGATTTAGATTACCTGAGGAGGGTGGGGGGATTTCTTCCACTCTTAAGTGCCATAAGGTTCCTGAAAATGGTGGCGGGTTGAGGTGCAGGACGGGTGAGTTAGGTGCGGATTCGGCTGAACCTAACTCATTCTTACCTGTGAATCCAGTTCTTTGTGTTTAGGAAGGTAGAAACGCATGCAGGGAAGGGTATTTGCTCATAGTAAATGGTGTCAATTCATTCATTTGTTTTTACATACAGGAGAACACTGGTTTTTGCATATAGCACACAATTACCTAACAGCTGTCTTTAAACTATAATTAAAGCCTGTTAAATGGATTTAGCAAGGTACAAATTAGCTTTTTTTCTTTGCTTTTCCGCCTTTTTTGGACTGGATACAGACTTAACGCAAGAGGGCGATTTTCTGCTATTTGTGAGTAGAAATCTACCCCTTTTTTGGTTTTGCGCATGAGCATACTCTGCTTTCCCATCACGAAATTAGATCTGGCAGATTCAGCATTCTGTGATGGACCACTTTATGACAGCAGCGTAGGACAAGGAGGCAAGCGTACCTGAGGTGCGCTTAGTAGGAGGGACGAGGTATGGTAACCCTGCAGTAAGGCCTTGGTATAGGCCTTATGTGCGATCCTAACTTACGCAACGTCGCCATAAGTGAGAACGTTTGAATGTAGGGCTCAGCTTTCGTAACTTTCCCTCGCCTGCATAGAGTTAGGATCCCTCAGCTTTCCAATCCACTACCGCTGTGATCGGAACTCTGAGCGCAGCGGTAACGGAAGTCTGGATCCAATCTTCTGAATCAGCCCCACGGTGGCTGCACTAACTGGATAAACTATTTTTTCACAGGCAGAGGAATGTAAATGAATAAATAATTAACCTTCTTGTAAGTGCAGTTACTTTGTATCTTGTTCAGGTTCCTGACCGCTATCAAGATATTTCACGGTATTTTACTAAACAGCAATGGTTGGAAATGGCAGAGTGGGAGAAAAGCCGCTACCGAAACCTTAAGCAGAACTATGAAAAGATGATTGAATTAGGTGCCTGTCTACAACTTCCATCTGAAGCAGAAATCTGACCCATTTATGGTTCATATATTTAAATGGCTTCTCTGCCAAACTTAAAGAGACAATAAACTCAATATCCATCTTCCAGGAACAGTTTTGTAATGTCCTCAAGAATATGGCACTGCTTTGTTTGCTCTATCAGAACTTTATTTTGTTTTATGCTTTTCTATTATTATTGGTTTTACTATTACTACACACTATTACTATTACAGTTGCTTATTCATTTGTTCCAAAAACACATAGCACAAATGATTATAGACCAATTGTCTATCAAAGCTTTATGACAGTTGTCGCAGACATTGCATTGATTATGGACAGCTTATTGCTAACAGTTTTAATTTAGTTTTTTTTTTTCAGTCAGTGGTTTCCAAACTGTTTCCATTTAAAAGCACCCTTAAGCAGTGTACACACTGGAGGGTTATCTAATGATTATCATTCCAATCAAACAGTAATTGTCAGATAGCAACAAATTCTTTCCAGTTAATAGATTCTGAAGAATTGGTAGAAAATACACTGTCTGCATTTTTAGGAGCTCCTAATTTTACATAGTCAGCGATGTCCCATTGTAGAAAACTTCAATGTATACCTACACACGATCTTCAATGAAACGATTCCAATTTATATTTCTGCATAGTAAGTTGTGGGTGAGAGAGCAGTGCATATAGGGACATCATTAAGCAGGTTGGGGCTACGATCCTTGCTACAGCTTGGAAAAGATGTCGGATCGTCCTTGCTAAATGATAGCCCCCCATCGATGGCACACACTGCTCTCTAGTATCCATCTTTACCGTAACCAAAATTTATTTTTAAGCTGGCCCAGAATCTTTTTCACTCCTGGGGGGTGATTCAGGGATGCGACTGCGAAAAGATCGCAAATATACGCAACTAAGTTAGGATCTTAGCAGGTCACAGCCCACTGTTTAAATAGTCATTCCCCTTGCAAACAGCGGCGGATCTTAAAGTTAGACCACCATTGAGCAACCCTAACTCTGCGCTGTCATTTGAGATCTTAAGGGAAGTAGTTGCGGTTATTTGAGATCCTAAGTGTCTGCCCACTTTCCCTCATCTCCCTGCCTCCCCCCGCCCATTTCCATGCAAATCCTTCAGATCTTAAACTTCCGCAGCACTTAAGATCTTAAGTGCTTGCAATCGATTCGCAGGTCCGAGCTTAGTGAATTTAAGATCCTAACCTCTACGTAGATGGCGTTGCACTATTACTACGCATGCGCATTGATGTGAATTTTCTAAGATCCTAAATATACGCACCTAAGTAGCGATAAAATCGCATCTCTGAATCAGGCCCCTGGTTACCACAGAGCAGATTTTGGAAACCACTGAATTAATCTAGTGTTACTCTTTTCCAGAGGATGTGGGGAAGCTGGATGATATTTCAGGCAGCAGAATCATGATTACAATTATCTGCTACAAAGCCAGTTCAAATATATGAATCAATCAAGCTCTAAACAAATAAAGGTCATATTTACTTCTGGTAGAATTACCACATTTTAAAATGGAAACATAGGAAACAGCATATAGGGGTATAGTTAATGCTCCATGTGATTGCAAAATCAATGGGGTTTTTTGCATTTTTGTTAACTTTATTTAAAATAGCATTTTTATTAAAGGCAATTATACATTTAATATAAATTTAATTGATTCTATCATTGTGTATGATATATTATTTACTGTGATTTAGGTTTAAATGCACCAAAGCCAATATTTATGACCAAACCATGCAAAAATGAAGAATATATTTCAAGTGATTCTGATGAAGACTGGACACCAAAACTTGAAGGTAAAGGACCGTATTCACATTTAACAACGTTTTAGGTTCTTAATTATACGCAAAAAGTAGCAAGCCGAACCCCTGACACACCCTTGGTTTTCAGCTTCTTAACCAACTTACGATTGCCATAGGGCTGCCTTATCTTTAGGTTTGTGTAGGGCGGCTAATTAAGAACATTTTTGTCTAACCTCGCCCAGATTCCCCCATTTAAATGGTTTGTTGCGAGTCCCTGTTGCGAGGGCTCAGATTGCGAATTAGGGACAGCAGAAAGTTGCTTTTCGGCTGTCCCTATTTCGAATGCGAGCCCTTCCAGAATTTTTTATTTATGAATGGGTGAGTATGCGATTTCGGAAGCACCGCTGTGGGGATTT
>WWET01002346.1:192584-213007 GCA_011038615.1 Limnodynastes dumerilii
ATATATATATATTTGTGAATGTGGAGAGTAAAGCAAAGAATACTGAGAGGATACCGTAAGTATAAACAATTACAAAATTATTGTAAATATTTTCTGTATGGGCAACATTTACAAAACAAGATACAACCTGCTTTTAAGACCATGATATGGATGAAATCAGAAATGTGTGTCTTGACTAAATTATTGATTAGTTGGAGCTCATATGTCCAGATTTGCTGGGAACACATATGATGTCACATTTTTGTGGCCTTGATACTTATTTTTATTTCATCCTTTCATAATAATCCTATCACTCTGAATGTATTTATTTTTCAGAGCTTCTTTTGTAGGTTAAACCCACAGCAGTGACTTTTCTCTCTGTTATACAGAGGAGCCTATATATTGCTACACACCGCACAACTTCACCCGGGACCAAGCCTTGTATGCCAGAGGGTATTGCTGGACGGAACTCAAAGATGCTCTACCAGGAGTCGATGCCAGTCAATGGCCATCATTATTTGAACACAAGTTCCTCCCATATGCTCTTCTGGCCTTTGCAGGAATCATGTATATTCCTGCCCTAGGATGGGAGTTCCTTGCCTCCACGAGATTAACATCAGAGTTGAACTTTCTACTTCAAGAAATTGACAACTGCTACCACAGAGCAGCAGAGGGACGGGCACCCAAAATCGAAAAGCAAATTCAGTCAAAGGGCCCAGGTATTACAGAAAGAGAAAAACGTGAGATTATAGAAAATGCAGAAAAAGAAAAGAGCCCTGAACAAAATCTTTTCGAAAAGTATCTAGAAAGACGAGGTCGTAGTAATTTTTTAGCCAAACTATATTTAGCAAGACATTTGCTCATCATATTTTTAAGTATCATACCAATTACTTACTTAAGTACCTATTATGCAACCCAGAAGCAGAATGAATTCACATGTGCACTAGGAGAACCTCATCTTAAAACCAGTAGCTCAAAACTTCATGTAAGAGTAAATTGTAAGTTGCCATCTGTCCAGCTCCAAAGAATTATTGCATCGGTTGATCTTTTTCTTCTTAGTTTAATGAATTTAATAATCCTTATCAATTTAATACACCTCTTCATTGTAAGAAAGTCCAATTTTATATTTGACAAATTAAACAAAGTAGGTATAAAAACTAAGAAGCAATGGCAGAAATCACAGTTTTGTGATATAAATATTCTTGCCTTGTTCTGTAATGAAAACCGTGACCATATCAAATCCTTAAATCGCTTGGATTTCATTACTAATGAGAGTGACTTAATGTATGACAATGTTGTTCGTCAATTGCTTGCAGCGTTAGCTCAGTCTAATTATGATGCCACTCCCACAATGAGAGATTGTGGCATTCAAACAGTTGATCCCAGTTTAGATCCAGCAGATATTGATGTCAATGAGCAGCTTGTTATAAAGCGCCCTAGGAAGAAAATGAAGTGGATCCCAAGTAGCAACCCTCTACCCCAACCCTTTAAGGAACAAATAGCCATAATGAAAGTTGAAAATACTAAGCCGGAAAAACCAAAACCGGTAAGGCGGAAAACTGCAACAGACACAACAATAGTACCACTTTTAGAAGCTTCTTCCAAATCTTCACCTCAGTCAGTATGTCAGAAAAGTGATGCCAGCACCATGGCGAGTAACAACAGTGAGAAGAAACATGCTCGATACTTCTCCTTAGACGTCCAGCCGTATGTTCTTAGCAATAAAAAACCCAAGCAAGAGGCACATGAAAGTGCTCCTATTGCATTGTCTGAAAGCCAAGAGAATTTCTTAAACAAAAAGGATAATGTGATTGTACATGTCTCATCAGCTGTAAAAGGTAAGGACTTCATAGTCATTTATTTATAATAATACATAACTCTGAACTGCCATTGGGTATATTTTAGTTATAAAGCTTGCCACACACACTATACAATACTATAAGCCTGATTACAGTGCAGTGTACAGCAAGGACAGATTTTGTCTGAACACTAACAACAGTGTTAAAATACTCTGGCCTGACAAACATTCAGTGTGCCTGAATGACTGGACCGCTGCTGTAGTGATCTTAATAGTAGGGGCACAGGGCAGTAGATATTTTGACTCGGTTATACAATGTCCCCAGCTATCAGAATGCTATGGAAGTGTGCTGGCGATATTGTATAGTGTGTGGTCAGCTTAAGGCTGGTGGAATGATGGGTAATGCTACACAGAAAGTTAGGAGAAATCTACAGAATGAGATTTTATACAGTACATTATGCAAATGTGATGCTTGCTTTACTTGACATAAAATGCACGAGATTGTTAAATAGAAGTAACATGACCTTTGATAAAATTTAGCCACAAATAGTGAAGATGGTTTGAAGCTGAAGGTAAAGAGTGAAAGTTTGGTGCGATTACTGGTGGTTGGTTGTTGAGGTTATATCTTTTTCAGAAAAAAAATCTTGCTTCCTGTATAATAATTAAATAGATTAAGGGGTGTTTTAAGAAGTGAGGGGATAGTTGTGCAGGATTTGTACATGGGCCTCCCCTCCCCCGTGGTACCCCACCACCACCCCTGAACATAGAAAAAAGTTTTTAAAAAGCATATGAGCCTCATATGCATTACTTAGTTCAGGGAGTGGGAATGTATTTTATTTGGGTAGTTTTAAACTTAGGCTGCTGGGAGGGGATGGATGGGAGAAGGGGGGGAAGACTTCTTTACTAAGGGGCGATTTGTAAGCGGTGGAGTGTTTTTGGCTATTTTCAGGCGATTTTTTAATCCATGATTTCTAAAGGGAACTTGCTTGAAAATTTTCAAAAATGCTGCCCCTTCTAAATCGCAGTTGTTTCAATCGCCATGGTGATTTAAAAAGGGCAGAACAAGGGCAAAACTCGGGCAAAAAAAAAAGAAGTGGATGTGAGTGTCGATTTTGTACAAATCAACACCCACTTAGAAGAAACCCAACAAAAATCAGAAAAAAAATTAACATTGAAAGTTTATATAAATTATAGTAATGGCTGTCATAAAAAAAAAACATTAAACATAAAATTATACATTAACATGCTGTTGCATATGGTACTAGAAGGTACAGCATGCCCATGTGTTTCTAAGGATTAATAGCATGCCGCCACATAAACAATGTGCCATAAAAAACTGTTTTAACATAGCCCCAATATAAACAAATATATATTGTGCCCCCATAGATAGGAATAGATATTGTGCTCCTATAAATAAATATTAATATTGTGCCCTTATAGAAAATGTAAATTACTGTATGCCAGTATACAAATAAATAAATACTGTATGCCCCGATACAAATAAATAAATACTGTGTGCCCCAATACAAATAAATAAATAATGTGTGATCCAATGCAAAGAAATAAATACTGTATACCCCAATGCAAAGAAATAAATGGGTGATGGAACTTAGGGTTAGGCTGCAGGGAAGGGAGTCTTAGGGTTAGGCTGCAGGGAAGAGAGTCTTAGGGTTAGGTTGCAGGGAGGGGAGTCTTAGGGTAAGGGAGTGCTCGAATGAGGCTGTGAGGAAGACAGTCTTAAGGTTAGGCTGTGGGGAAGTGAATCTTAAGGTTAGGCTGCAGGGAAGGGAGGGTTAGGGTAAGATTTAGCATAACAGTTGGAGTTGGGGAAATAGAGAGCAGACGCTTACCTGTCTGCCGTAGGGCAGGAAGTTTCTGTGCAGCTCCATGTATACGGCCTACTTTGTGAAAATCTTAAGATATTTTTATTTTCATGTGTAGGTTTAAATCTTGTATGTGCCATTCCCAACAAACAATATAAGAACAAACATATTAATCACAACCATAACAACCAGCTAGCCTCTGTCAATTTAATACCTCTGTAACAAGGAAAATGTAAAATGGCAGCATCCCTGGCTGAAGATTTCAAATGCTGCATAAATAGTAAATTCTTTGGCCAACAGGATTTTTAATCTAAAAACCCTCATTCTGATAAAATCCTCAGCTTAAAGATTTGAATAGTACACCACTGGGTACTAATTTGTAATTACCAATAAGAAATGTCCCCTGCTCATATTTCTTTGGAGCTTTATATGGTTAGGCCAATTAAATATACTAACAGTCATGTCTGCCTTCTGCTTATTTTCTTCTTGCTCTGGCCATAATGGTCGTGTTGGGGATAAATCTCACAGTGAACACTCCTAAAGCTGGACTTACACTAGAGCGATTATTGATCCGATCACCCATTTATCGGGTGATCGGCCAAATAATCGCTCTAGTGTATGGCCAAGATCAATTTTTCAAACGCCAAATGAACGCACCAGAAATGCTCTGGTACGATTATTTGGTGTTTTGACATGTTTGATTTAAATCGGGAGCTATTTTAAAGGAGCCAATCAGCAGCATAGCACATAGACATACAGCAGCGGTTATTGCAGGGAGTAGTACAGAAAGGGATCAGCCAATTCCACGCTGATCCGCTTCGGCTGATTCTTAACTGTATTACTGCCTGCAATAACCGCTGCTGTATATCTATGTGCTATGCTGCGCTGACAGCTTTGATGGTATCAAAGTTGTCAGAGCAGCATTATACTAGCCCTGGCCCCCCTCTTCTGCTAGGATTATCGATCCCAGCAGAGGAGGTGTATGGTGCAGATAACGGAACATTTCCCTAGCGGTAAATCGTCCAGTTTATCGACCCACCCCCTGCTGAGACCCATAATCATCCTAGTGTATGCCCAGCTTAAGATTCCATTTAGCACGGTTATATAATAGTGCACTGCAATGTCTGTTGTATAATATGATTGGTTAATTGCTTTTGTCTGCTGTATAAGGTATTGCAAAAATTATAATTATTACTGAATAAAATAGTGCAAAGTGCAATGATTGTTATATGCATTGTAAAACTTACAGTCTTCAACTTTCCACATTTCAAATATTTTCAAATGTAGTTTATTTTCTTTAATAAAAATTTTTATAAAAAAAAATGCAAAATACTAAAACATTACAATAAACAAGTTGAATGTTGTAAGAATACTATCAAAACAGTTACTATTGGGGCAGAATAAACCAGTTATCTATTAAAATTTGATAAGACGTCTGACTCTTCAGTAAGTATAACTGATGATTAATAATCTCAAACTGTATTGTTCTTTTTATTTTAACAGAAACATCAAAATCTACAAAAATTATTGAGAAAGAAAATCACCCATTATCGGAGAGTTGTGGAGATGTATCAGTCTCTGGGACATTTCTCACATGTGGAAGTCACATGGTGAGCGCAGCAGTTTCTTCATCAAGTGTTACACTTAGTCAGGTCAAGCCTGAGCCAATGGCTGTATTCAACCGTAACCCTACTCATCCTTTACTCCACATTAGCACTTTATATGAGGACAGGGAAGAAACTGTTACTACTCTTATAGATAGGGATCACTCTTCCCCTGACCCAGCAGAAATCATTTCAGTCATACCACCAAAGCAGGTCTTGTTAGCCCCATATGAAGAGCCTAGGGCCATAATAAGTTCTGCAGATTACTAGAGATAGCTGCATTACACCACCATGCAAACTCACTGCATGAGCATGGAAAATAAAATGATTAATTATCTAAATATGCAAGGAGCAGTTCATAAAAAGCTTTGTCACCACAGCCAGGAAGGTCTTAGGATTCTTCCATGTAGTCAGATGTGTAAGCACAAATTACATTGGTTCTATTAGATAATGCAGCATGACACTCAGGTAGTTTGCAAACACTAGACTATATTCAAACTTGGGATGATATCCAACTTTGACAGTTATAAGTGATTAATACAGTGACCAACAAAGTAATATTGCACAAACCAGAGAGTGCAGAAATATTTACTTGGAGGCTAAATGAGGTTTTATAGTATTTTCCACTATTAAGGATTAATTACACTTTGGACCGGATCCAGACTTCAGACATATGTGCATTTTCTGTGCACACAATGTAGGGTGGGAGGGTTTGTGGGTTTCACTTGCTAGTGGGAAGGGTTTATTATCCTAATTTATAGTATAGGCGGGGATTCTAAGACTGATCCAGGTGTTCGATCCATTGCTGTTTTAACTGCCAAGGTATTAGAAGTTTAAGGCAGGGTCCTGCTGTCGGGATTGATTTCCCAAGTGCTTGCATGGATGCATGGATAGAGCGTTCGAATCTTAGGATCCGGTCTTTTGTGTGGGACCTAAAATGTAATAACCAGAGTGCAGAACCATACTTTACTTCCTGGTATTTTAGATCATTTAGATTATTTAAACTTATTATTATATAATATATTTAAATGAAATAATATAATACTATTGACAATGACAACTGAAATATATTTATAGGTAAGATTTATTTTATTCTTATTTTTTGTAAAAATATTCTACAAATTGTAGTGAAACACAAGATATTATGGTTTCATACTCACTGGCATTAATTATATGTCATATTGCCCATAGAATATATTGTTATACAAACTACCACCACAGCAGCTTTTTTTTTTTTTTCATGGTAATGGACCGTTCCCTGTCCATTCATAGGCAAGCACATTACAGATGTCACCGACAGTTCTAACTGTGCAGATAAATAGAAGCAAAAATGTCAGCTATTGAGTGATGATCCCTGCTTGTCACCAGCAAAGTTAATGAACCAACAGGTCTTTCTGCACAGCAGCCAATTTACATGGCAATTACCTTTCATTCTATAAAGAGAGCTCTACATTAAATGGGGGTTGATCAAGTGTCCAAACATACAGCTTTTCAAATGTGTAAGTGTAGTCATTTTAGCACTTTACAGTACTGGAGCAAGATCTAAGAAAGAGAGTACACAAATATATTGTAAAGGGGCATTTCATTTTATTGACAATGTTATGTATTGTGGCTGCAAGCGGGCTTTTGTTCACTTCCTCTCATTACAGGTCTGGTGTAAATTCACAGAGATAACCTAAAGGAATGTTGTTTAAACCCCCTTCACACAATTAAATAGTTCTAGAAACCTGCTTCTGTAGTCTATACTCAAATCCTCTTAATCAGGTGATGGTCTCATGTCTTTTTGCTAGCTGCACCTTTACTTCATGTTTAGCTGTTGCAAATCTAGGTCAACCCCATTATCATTTCCAAACCAGACAAATGTTGACATATTTAGCATTTTCCTATATTTCCAATATATATCACTTAGGATGTAGTAATAGACTAAGACACATTTTGTGTAATTTTACGTTACATATCTATAAATTAAAATGTTCACAACACAAATTTTAAAACAATATTGTTTTTAAATATTTATTCAGTTGTTCAAGTAATAATACAATTAATACTGTCAAGAGATGCTTCCAATCACAAATGAACCATAAGCAGTATACAGATGGTTAGAAGCATAGTTGCAGAAACAAATTAGTCATTAGTGGAATAACGCATACAGGGTTTATGACAAGGGATCCAAAAATGTCATTTGTGTGTATTTAAAGTTCATATTCCAAGAATGAAGAAACACAGAAATTACCATATAATATTAGTCAGATTAGCATTGGCATTCTATCCATTATTGGTTCACGTGTGCTGAAATTTCTGGGCAGTAACTCAATATCTACTGTAATGTTACAGCACAATCAATTAGTGTAAATGTTCAGCCATTTTTTCATGTACACATGAAACTGCCATCAATTCTGTAACCTACATTCATTTGAATTTGAACACCAATTAAATGAGAAAGCATTACACAAACATAGGGTGATACGGCTGCCGCTCCTGTGGTCCCTCTTCCGACAGAGATTCAACCACCAGCTGAATGGTGGCTGTATCATTGTGGAAAAAAATGAGAATTGGTACCTATTTTAAGCCGTTCCTAATAGCGACAGGCTGTGGCAGCTGCAGCGGGCTAAGGTTAGAGCTTAAGGGAAAGGATTGGGTCATGCTAAGGGACATGGGGTATAACAACGATGTGGTATGCTCCGCACTGGAGATAGTATACACAGTACCTCAAGTTCCTCATAAAACATTCAAAAAAGTGTCCATAAAGAATGTTCCTCTGTTGTACGTCCTCTCTCTTTCCTCTTTCAATATACGTTTCTCATATATAACGATCCCGATCATCCGAGATGCCTTTCTCCTGGAGCTTCCGTGCTTTTCTCCCGTATATGGAACACAAAGAGGTACAAAAAAACTTATGTGCAGTACAAGACAGACTTCGTACCTCAACCCCAAGCCGATTGCTAACTCACAATATATTGGCTTGGTATATAGCATATAATGGGTTTCTTTCAACGTGTTCCGGGTCTCCCTCCTTATCCTCTCCAAGGGTCCCAAGGATCCACGGTTTACATAGGAGAAAAAGGAAATTGCTCACTCCAGTATGTAGGGAGGACCTCAAGAAGGTTGAGGGAACGCTGGAGTGAGCACTTACGTAACATTAAAAAAGGAGATGTCAAACACCCCCTATCTAACCACTTTAGAGAAGTTCATGGCAGTAAGACGGAAGGAATAAAAATGTGCATCGGCATCAATAGGGTAGCAGCCACATGGAGAAATGGGGACAAAGTGGGACCTTTGGCTAAAATAGAAATGGCTACTATCTTTGATATGGATACCTTAACACCCAAAGGACTGAATAATATGTTCGAGTTAAAATGGTTTTTAGAGAAGTAAATTCGCAGTGATCCTTCACCATTTTTATTCACACACCCTTTTGTATATATAATTTAGGTATCATTCATTCACTTATAGGCACATTAATATTACATTAAACATTTTACACACATCAACAACATTTGTTGTTGTTTTTTCTGTGGAGAATACACCAGTAACATGGGCCGTTTTTGTTTTTGTGTCCGGCCCCAGATATTTGTTTAGATATTTATTTAGCACCTTTTTTCATGTCACCCGACATTAGGACATCACTTTTATTGATTAGTATTTAAGGATAACAACACCAAGGTTACACATCCAAGAAGGATAAAAGGAAAAATCGAGACAGTATACGGCATTCACTAAAATTGGAACGAGGGATCTAATATAAAAGCGGAGATTTATGAGAACAATGTAATTTAATATTTTATAATTATATGATAGGACCACGTGTGAGTTTATTTTGAAGATTTTATATAGTATATTTATGGAACATATAGGAATATGTTTGAAGACGAGCCTAGGGGAGGTCCGAATGAACAGGACATTGTCATACCTTTCACATTCAAAAGAACCAATGGGTATACTCACCAGTATTACCTTGAAAAAGAACACACACGTGTTTGAAACGCGTCGGTAGAGTCCCGGTGTGAGGCTGCTGCTCCCTTGCCATACTGCACACAGATACCTTCCCTTCCCTCTACGTTCACTTGCCCGGCTGTTGGGGCCCTTTTACAGTCAGGACTTGGTGCATGAGGTGTAATTTCCAACTTGGGGGACGGTTCCCTGGTGTAGGGGCGAGGGGTTTCTGCCACCGGGCGGTGCATACCCACTTGGTTGAAATATATTAAGCTTTTTATTATTGTTTTTATACAGCGTTAATACAACGTTCTGGTATTTGTTTTAATTGTGTTTGGGATTAAATATTGAAACAGTTTTGGATCTAAGTTGCTTCATGTTCTGATTAAGGAAAAAGGATACTTTATGATTTATGGACATTTTGTAACCATCTCATCCCGTTTAAATTGCCTTATGGTATAACCAAGAAGGAGACTGATGTGAAAGAACAGAAAGGAGAGTCTATTTGGAAACAGAGTTTTTTATTTACATGCATACAAATAAAGAAACAGCACGTGAGTAGATTCATTGAAGATCTTTGATACTTACCTGTGAGAACTACTGCGCAAGATTGTTTCCTTTTTCTCCTATGTAAACCGTGGATCCTTGGGACCCTTGGAGAGGATAAGAAAGGAGACCCGGAACACGTTGAAAGAAACCCATTATATGCTATATACCAAGCCAATATATTGTGAGTTAGCAATCGGCTTGGGGTTGAGGTACGAAGTCTGTCTTGTACTGCACATAAGTTTTTTTGTACCTCTTTGTGTTCCATATACGGGAGAAAAGCACGGAAGCTCCAGGAGAAAGGCATCTCGGATGATCGGGATCGTTATATATGAGAAACGTATATTGAAAGAGGAAAGAGAGAGGACGTACAACAGAGGAACATTCTTTATGGACACTTTTTTGAACGTTTTATGAGGAACTTGAGGTACTGTGTATACTATCTCCAGTGCGGAGCATACCACATCGTTGTTATACATTATATGCAATTTATTTCTCTGAGGAGGATATAAACGAATAGGGGTAATATTGGGTGTCCTACCCCAGGTGTGGAGCTCTGCAAGTAAAGGAGCTGCGCAGGCGCTCTGGTACTTTTTTGTATATTAAGGGACATGAGGGTTAGGGTCAGGCTGGCTATGGGGCATAGAGGGTTTGTGATATGCTGCGGCATATGGAGGGCTAGAGACAGGGCTCAAGAAGGGAAATGCTTGGCCTGAAGGGGAAGGCTAGAATTAGGCTGTAGGAAATGGAGGGTTAGGGTTAGGAAAGGATTAAGGTTAGGGTTAAGTGAAAACATTTACCTCTTGGTGGAAAAATCTTTATGACTCCAGGAGTTGCAACACTGGCGCTTTCTAAAATGGAGACTGCTGGCAATTGCCAACAGTCACCTTTCAGCTGCCATACCATGGTCAGACCATCGTACCGGCAAACCACATCACAAACTGGGGTATGTATAAGTGTAGATGATGCTCAAAGCAACCAATCAGAATGTAAGCTTTTATTTTGATTGATTCCTATGGGTAATCTTACACATTTCTTCTTCAGAAGCTAAAAATAAACCTAGGGCTCATTTACTTACAAAATTTTACTACAGCTAATTAGAATTTTTATTGGTCTAGACTGATGTAATGAAAAATTGTGTTTCTATATAAGTGGATGGAGTTGATAGTGTTAATATGAAAATTAAAGAAGTTAATTATAAAAGAAAATATATAAAATGTATAACTTTCAAATTAAGAAGCAGATTCAAATGAATGTGATGTGCCTCATCACAAGAATCTACATCATGGATTTTATCTTGCACCCCATAGAGGAGTGAGATAAAAAAAAAACTTGAACCTAACACGTAATCCCGTCATCGTGCTCAGTTGAATTTGCCCCGTAGTGTTTAATACTATGCTATTATCCTCTTTTTACACTTACATTGATATGTTTTCAGTTTTATAACAATACATTATGCAATATAATTTTGGTTAATCTACAATATCGACCGTATTCACACTTAAGAGTTAGTTAGGTGCGGAAAGAACCGCTCCACGCGTTCAGCCCCTAACCTGCCCCCATTTTTAGGTACCATATGGCAAGAATTCTTAAGAAGGAAACTACGAATGGAGAATACCTCTCCCCGACTTCCCCCGCCCTGCCTGGCTAATCTAAATCCCTTCCCCCTCTCCCACTTCTAACTAAACACTCCCCAAAGTGGCATAAGCAGGCCTCAATCTAACTAATCTACTCCGTGAGGTCTTTAAAGACTGCACAGAGGTAATCTACATACCTAACCGATACGTAGAATACGTAAATGTACTACTACGCATGGCAAATAGTTACATTCGCAAAATTATGCACCTAAGAAGCCGGAGCTTCTATTGTGTGAATCAGGGCCTGTGTTATTATTATTATTTATAATAATAACTTTTAATGTATTTGTTTGTTTGTTTGTTTTATTATTTAGTTAGTCAATATTTTATTCTGTCTACACATTCCAAAGACTTCTATTGTACTTTTAAATTCATAAGACATTAAACATTGTCCAAACAATGTTACAGAACTCAGTGGAGCTGTTTTACCTCATTTCACAGTGCACAGCCCCTACCTAGAACTAATAACAATAAAGTAGTATGTTTGGTATTCAAATTTTTAAATGTATAGGACCAAAGGGTATTTCTCAATCCATTTATATTTTTTGTCATTAAGAAAACAGGATTAAATATATTAATATTTGCGGTTATTTTAATTTAAACACTGCTAGAAGAACATGGCAATAATTGTGTGCAATTGCTTTTCAGCAAGACCATGTTTCTTCGGTCATGTTTTAGTTTTACATGGACCATTTGTAAAGCACATAAATGGCAGAATGAAAGAACAAATGTAGAGTTTATTTTTGTATTGTATTTTATAATAACAACAATGTTTTATTTTGGTTTGATTTTCTTTTATTTGAAAAGATAAAAAAAACAACTAAAAATTACCTAAAAAATTATTTCCAAATGTTCTATTGATAATAAAAATGTAACCATATTTTCTGTGCTAGCATAATTTTAATACTTAAACATAAGGAAAAAATGATTACACAAAAGCAATAATTATTTATACACAAATTACAATTTATTAATCACAAACCCTGTCAGTGTGGATAAAGCTATCCCTGTGTTTATTGACAGTTTTGTGCTAGTAAGTTCTATTGTTATTAGACTTGGCAAACTTAGCTATATACTGAGATACAGTAGATTAGTGCTATTAAAAAAAAGTTTTATCATGCTTTACCGATATAAAGGGAAGTCCAAAATAATGTTTCAAGTGGTTCTTAGTAAATAATCTAGCAAATACCATACTATTATTTCTCCTTTTAATATTATGATATGCAGATTTATTTCTGAGTGGCCCATAAAGTTGTTGTGGAACACTATTCTGCTGAATAAAATGCATAGCACTGGATATCATTAAACTTATTTTTTACAAGCTCCATGTGTCTGTGTGGATTATTATTTTACTGTTTACTTTCTTATGTATTTCATAATAATTGGATTTTTAATGTTTTAAATTAAAAATCTTTTAAGTGCTATATATAGCTGAAAGGGCTTACAGAAAAGTTTATACTTCCTGGAGGCCTTAACAGGAACTGCAAGAGTTTTTATAGCATAAGAAAAAGTCTAAGCATTATGAACTGGATCCAAACTTTCATGTTTAATGTGCACTGACCTGCGAATATCGTATGTGCTCTGACTGTAATTGCAGGTCCACCACATTCAGACATCTATCCAGTCTACAAGGAACAAAATAAAGGTCTGGCGCTCCATTTAAACATTATATAACACTATTTGTCAGCACATACATAAAAAAGGAGGTTTAGTTTACAATATAGCTATATTGAGTTAAGCTCACCTGCCCAGCGTCAAGGCATCTCCTGTAGGTGAGTCCTTATCCATTTGCTATAGGTGTACTCAGAAGGCCTGTATTAAGACACTTCTGCCATTTGAAAAGTGTGCAAAGGACATATTGGGGAGGGGTCAGGCTCCCAAAGTAAACTAACAGTAACAAAAAAACACACAGGCCGCGCTTCAAATCAAATATATGAAATGTGTGCAAGTGTATATATAAATAGAGAGGTGCAGCCAAAGACCAAAGTGACCACTGTGTAACTACAAGGAACGAAAAAGAGGTCCAATGCTCCATACAAACATTATATAACACTATGTATATATCCAGACTATCTAACCACTTGCTTCTTAGAAAAGAAATTCTGATAGCCATACCCTCCTTTAAATTATCCTACTTGTGCAAATGTAAATATGGCCGTGATTCAGAAGTTTGGATCGGTACACAGTCCATTGGCAAGCCAATACTGTGAATTGCAATAATAAAACAGACCACTTGTGAGTGTAACTCGGCCCTGCTACTTTACTGTGCTCTGTAAGTGTTACGTGCTTCAGTGATATTCGCAGAAACTCTTTATCCTCTGGATGATTGAGCAGATCCTGGCTGTTATTAGGCATTAGACATTACATTGTTAGCTGGATTTTTGTTCTTCTGGCTGTAGCTAAGCAACCGGAATGCAATGCTAATAGCTAGGCCTACATAAGCTACTCCAGGGGCAAGATTTACTAAAGTCGATTTGGCCAAAATCCCCAGTGTTGTTCATTTTTTAGTGGGGATTTAAAAGTCCCTGGATTCAGTAAACAGAAATCACCATGATATCACTGTATATGAGTTGTTTTTCAAATCCCCACTTTTAAACTTTCTCTAGCGATTTTTGCTGTTCACTAGATACAAATCCCTGTATTTACTAAGGTGTGATTTTGTTAAAATCGCTGTAGATGAGCCCTCAAATCGCCACTTATAAAGAAGGTGGGTGAGAATGGGGAGTTTGGTCAAATCGCTTTCAATTGGTCATAAACGAATGATTCAACACAGGTAAGTTTTGTAAAAAGCCTTTTTAGCGTTATATGTGTAATGGTTGTAAAATATATGTATAGTGTTGTGTAATAATATGAGCAGTTGATGTAATGAATAAATTAAAAACACATAATTGTTTTAATCCGTTCCTTTTTCTGGGACAAATATATATATATGATATATTACACATTTCACTCCATCTGTTATAGCCCTCAGCACACACTACATATTACACCCCCCTTATATCCCTCTGCACACATTATAAATACCCCACTTCTGTTATATTACTCTCTCTATGGGCCTGATCCCGACCTACGACTGCAAGCGATCATACGCCGGTCGGGAGCGTAAAAACGGGAGAAAAAACGCACTGCGCATGTGCAGTATGACAACTTCCGGTCGTCGGAAGGACATGAGCGTACAGTTAGCGTATTTTCAGCGTATTTTTCACCCAAGGGGCGTGCGTTTTGTACGACGATAGTCCGGACGCTCGAGTTACTACACAGAGGCGGGGATAGCCATTTAAATTGTACAGTATGGGCGTGCTAAGCCCTGTACGACCAGCGTATCGGTACGAAAAGTCGCACGGACGCTTGAAATAAGTCGGTACAATCAATGGGAGTGTCATGGGATGAAAGTTTATACGCCCGGGCGATCATACGCTACGCTCGCGGGCGCTCGCGGTTGTAGGTCTGGATCAGGCCCTATATCACACATTTACCACTGATATGTCCATTTCCACTAAATATGCATTACAACTACACCTCCTTTTGCTATATCCACTCCACTAACTAACCCTTCTGTTATACAGTATGCTTTTCCACACTACATATTACACTTTAACCCCTTTTGTTATTTCTGATACCCCCCCCTCTCTTTTTGTTATATCCCTCTCCACACAACATAATACACATTTCCCCTCCTTCTTGTATCTCTCTCTTACCACATTACTCCTTCTAGTCACTATGGGCTCTATTTACTAAGAATGCATGAACGTAGCTCAGGCAAGTTGAGAACTTCTGAGCTACGATCAGGCTATTTACTAATACTCACCCTCTGCTGGCTGTCCCGCGATGACATCTGAACTTTCTTCAATCATCGCGGGATTTCTTCGTGTGTCTGGAAGGTCTGCACATGCGCAGTGGGTCTCTGCTGGGACTTTGTAAAAAAAAAATGAAGTCCCAGCATGAGAAGCACTGCGCATGTGCAGGCTCTCCATGTCGGGACCGGCACCTGCGGGCAGACGCTTCTTCGGTCCGGTAAGTATTTAAAGCTATTATTTTGTTTTCTTTTTTTCAGATGTTTTTTTAATTGTTTTTTAATTTTCAAATTTTTTTTTTATTAACATTTTTTAAAGACAGCGGTATTTACGTATATTCCAGCGGTCTACCCATACATATACCCCTTTTTCTCCCCCTAATAACAGCTATTAGGGGGAGAAAAAGGGGGTTTTATGGGGAGGTTGCTGGAAGAGAAGTCTGAACACCAGTCTGAAATGGCGTTATTTTAACTCTCAGAGCAGAGTATAAAACTCCGCTCTGAGGGTTAGTAAATAGCCAGCCCCATTGAAAACAACGGGCTGGCGAGGACAGGTGAAGTTTTACCGCATTGCCATGAAAACTGGTGATTTCCATGGTGGTGCAGCTGTTGTAAATAGCAAAAAGTTCATTTTTGGAGTTATAACTTCATAACTCCAAAAATGAACTTTTTAAAGCTTTAGTAAATAAAGCCCTATATTCTTACTTACCTGCTCCACCATCTGCAGCATAACACAGCCTCCTCCACTTTATCTCTGTGGCGCTTCTTTTTTCTGGAGCAGGAAGCTCCGCCCCCTCAGCTCCGTGCCTGCAGAGTCTGACTGTGATGTGCTGATCCTGCCTGCAGAGAGTGTAGCTGCATGCAGAAGCAATATGCACACTTCTGCACGGACCTGGGCAGCTCTCCTAGCTACTGGACCCGAAGCCCATGCGTACCACCTAACAAAGGCACGCGTACCACGGGTTGAGAACCCCTGGGTTAAAGGATGAACTCTGAGAATTTTTTTTACATCAGTGGCGATTGCAGCAATCTATAGTGATTTAAATCGCCATTTTAAATCGACGCACATCGCAATTGTTACTCAAAACGACAATGGAAATCACAGCTTAGTAAATTCAGGGATTTGACACTACAAAATCGACGCTCAACAACAGCGATGGACAGCGATTTAAAATGATGATTTAAATTTGAGTTTAGTAAATCTTGCCCCAGGTGCTAGCATGATTTATACAGTAGGTCCCAGTTAGTGTCTAACAACTGGATCTCAGACTAACCAAAGCTGGGAGGCCTTCCTGCCTCTCCAGCTTGGAGTGGTTGTTCTGTGTTTAAATATCCAGCAATTGCCTCTCCCCCTTTCCAGTGATATTACCTGTCTACTTTACCTAGATCTTGTTACCTTGTACCAGTATACATACCTTGGTACCTGTTACCTTGCAGCTGTCTACTTTCCTGGATCACTTTACCTTGTACCAATATACCTACCTTGGAACCTCTTACCTTCTGAGTCCTTGTACCTTTGCATTTTGTGTTTGCATACCTGTGAGCCATTGTGCCTGGATCCTGCGTCCTCGTTCTATCTGTCAGCCCAAGCTCTCAACAATGTCCAGTCTCCCTCTGGTCAGTCTGTCAGTCTTGTCCTCTGCTGTGTCTGACTCTGTCCAGTCATAATTTCTGACTCCCAATCTCTCCAGGTTTCTCTGGGAGCTGCCACTGGGGGCCACAACCTGCTGGGTGCCAGTTGCACAAGTCTATTCCCAATAACTGTAATGTTGAATTTCTTGGAAGCAAAGTTTGAGTAAGTAAGAAAGGTGTTATGACTTTCTAAAATGCTTTATGTCACGTGTTACAACGTTCTCATATATAGCTTCTTCTATTATGGAGTTGAAGATGTGTATTTTTTTTTAACTGTTTTTCATTGTAGTCTATATATAACATTGCTGTAGCATAAAATGTCTGTCTTGGTATGCTCCTTTAATTCCTGTAGAGACACATTTGGTTTGTGTAAAAAAGATAAGAGGGTGTGGATCTAGTGCTCAATATGTGGTATGTCTGGTGTAACTGGTGGTGTTCTTAAATAAAATTGAATAGGGTGGTGGCGATCAATGCTAACAATTCTCTATTTTGTTGTACTGCAGGGTATAAATCCAAAATAAAGTCAGTATGTGACAATGATAAATCTTCTAGCTGTCCTGTATTCAATTCCCAACGTTAATCCTTTTAGTAGGCTGATGGTACCTCAGTTCCGTTACCAGGCATGGACAGGAGGCGGGATTTATGAAGGGGAAAGGAAAGAGAAGAGACAACGAAAGGGAGATGTGTGATATTGTTATAAATAACGGAATGGAGGCATCTATTTTCAGTGTGTGGGTTCCAGTTTGCTATCTTGTATGTAAGGGTTGCAGCCTGCATATCTGTGTGCACAGGCCCCTGTCTGCATTTCTGTGAGCAAGGGTTCCTGCTACCTGTGTTGTGTACAAGGGTTCCAGGCTGTGTATCAGTTCCTGTTCAGGTACCTACGTTACAGGTTTTCCTTGGAAGCTATCGCCGTGACCTATCTGGTGCCAGCAGCCAAGCCTATCCCCACCATAAGGGGCTCTAGTGAATACATGGCCCTGGTTTAGACTCTACGCCCTGGTGAGAACCCTTCTTGGAGTAACCTGTAACACCTCCTACCACTAGCACTCACAATTTGGAAGTATGGAAGTAGAGGATAAAGATTGTAGTGAAACTGTCAAGTGAAAAAAATTTCCCTTTTCGGGAACGCTGATATTTGCAAAGGTAATTGTTCCTAAATGGTATATTTTGCCCATACAGGTTGGTATATTTTGCTACTATTTACTTAGGTTGAAGGCTTGCAAACAAGGAGTTTTTTTTGTAAAACAGAGTGGACCGTATTCACAGATACGTGTGTAAAAACTATGCAAATATACGCACCTACGTTGTAAGGCAACACCCATGACACTCCCCTCACACGGATTCATTTTCGGTGACTTCTGCTTCCATAGGGCACCCTTAAGTCTATGTATGTACTTACGCGCGTATGTTACTTATGTACGTGCGTATTTATCTAAACGCACCCTCAAATGCCCATTTAAATGCTTCCCTCGCCCACTTTCACATAAATTTTACCATCCGGATAAAAACCACGCCCCTCCATATGTATGTTACTAAGTGCGATTCACAAGTCCATACCAAAAGTATTTATGTGTGTAAATACTACGTAATGTGCGTGGAAAAAGTTGCTATGCATGCACAGTTCATCTGATCCTAAAAATACGCATGCAAGCTGGAAGCTGGAGCCATATGAATGGCTGGGGAGCCGGAGACATGATATGGTATACTGGAAGCTGGAGAGCCATATGAATAGAGAATACTGGGGAGCTGGAGCCATATGAATGGCTTATAATGGGAGCTGGAGAGATATGGAGCCGTATGCAGAGATTAAAGACCGCGTATACGCAATCTACATTGCAAAAAGAAACCTAGATGGCGTTGCAAAATTACTGCGCATGCGGAGTAACAAATATCAGAAATGCATATGGCCCATGATGAGGATATTGGGAGCTAGAGACACATTATGGGGGATACCGGAAGCTGGAGAGACATGATGGGGAATACTGGAAGCTTGAGACACATTATGGGGATACTGGGTGCTAGAGACACATGATGGGAAATATTGGGAGCTGGAGAGACAAAATGGGGAATACTGGGAGCTGAAGACACATGATGGGAGATAATGGGAGATGGACAGACATGATGGGGAATATTGGGGAGGATGGAGACACATGATGGGAGATGCTGGGAGCTGGAGAGACCCACATAATCTTAGTCTTTGATTTTTGGCTCAACTTGGGTTTTGAGTTTGACTTTGCCTGCTCTAGAACAAATAAAATATAATAAACAATTTTGTGACCTGTCATTAATTTATTTCCATACATACAATTCATTTATTTATTCATGTGTTATAACACTCCTTAACACCCACTTCTATATTGATTACTATGCCACTTTAAAAACATTTCAAAGATTTGTTCTGTCAGGTATAACATTTATGTTTTTTGTTTTTCTTTTATTACATATTGGTATAAACATCTAAAATTAAAAAGATTTCACCAAAGGTTGCTTACATGCATTGATTATCCCAATAATTTACTGATATTTAAAATAATATTATTTGGATATTAAATAAATTTAAATCAATGGAAATGTATTTGTTTCTATATAACCATAGAAAATAGAAATGATTTCTGGATCTAGTGACAGAAGTTTAGTAGCATGTGCTATATGATTTATATTGTAATTATATGTTAATCCTTATAGCATATAAAAATATATAGTATTCTATTTTTAACTTGAAAAAAATCTTTAACTATAAACCAATCTATATTTTAATAGTAAAGGAAAAAAGCTATTTTGCGGACCGCAATTATACGCACGGCCGGTGCAGGCCAAACCTCTTCAAAAGCACTCCCTTTTCTAAGCTGTGCTCTCGGTGACTTCCGCCGCCATAGACCACTTGTAAGTTTCTGAGTGCATTCCCGTGCATATATGTCCTCCATACGTGCGAATCATGATAGTCGCGCTCACTTTCCTTCATTTAAATGCCTCCCCCCGGCCATTTTTATTTAAATTCTCTCGTGTGTATTTTTGCGTCGCATATCAGATCGTATGTACCAACGTGCGATTCACAAGTCCGTCCGAAAGGCACTTCCGTGCGTATAGTCTACGTTAACTACGTAAATAAAGTTACTACGCATGCGCAGTTGGTCCGATCCTAAAAATACGCACAGGACTCACCATGAAAACGGATCTCTCAACACGGCCCATTGATCCTAATTCTACTTCCTGGATTAAGAATAATGATGTCCAATGACAGGGCTACCTGGGTTATTTTTTAATTGTCCATGCAACTGAACTGCAGAAACAAAGCATATACAATTTTACAAATATCTAAAATTATTTTTTTAATTAACTTTCTTTTTTATGAAAAATGACAAGTACCCAAGGATTTTAGTGAATACATTAAATACATCTGCCAATAGATCAGATTGGAACTGTATTTGGAACTTGATAAGGTGTTTTGGTGGCCATAAGACAAGATAAGACAATGCCCACCACTTGCATTAGGGCTAGCCCAAGAGCAACAGTGGCAATGTAGAACATGTTGTCACTTACAAAGTCACAGACTTTCTTGAAGCAGCCGTCCTTGTGGATACCAATGGCATCCTGAAGAAATGAACCGTTGTGGCATCCCCTGCGTCTCAGGCAGCAGCTGCTGGGCACAAAACAATTGTTTCGTCCAATCTGAGA
>WWET01002346.1:220128-236635 GCA_011038615.1 Limnodynastes dumerilii
CCCCACAATACACCCATCATGTGTCTCCAGTCTCCCCTCCCCCACACTACACTCATCATGTGTCTCCAGCCTCCCATCCTCCACAATACTCCCTTCATGTGTCTCCAGTCTCCCCTCCCCCACAATACACCCATCATGTGTCTCCAGTCTCCCCTCCCCCACACTACACTCATCATGTGTCTCCAGCCTCCCATCCTCCACAATACTCCCTTCATGTGTCTCCAGTCTCCCCTCCCCCACAATACACCCATCATGTGTCTCCAGTCTCCCCACAATACTGCCATCATGAGCCACCAGCCCCCATCATGTGTTTTCACTTACCTCACCTCACCTCTTCCTCCGCGGCATGCGCTCCCTCCTCCTCGGCATCCGGCAGTTCAGATGGCGCTGCAGCATATGTGATGATGTCACACGTTGTGACATCATCACCCAGTGCCGCGGGCCCTTGTCTTCGGAAGGGTAATGCAGAGGTCTGATATGCAGCGCATTCAGACCTCTGCCAACAAAGATTTTTTTTTACTAGTGTCCTAGGCAGGAGAGAGAGGAGGCCTGGGGCTATGTCGGGCCCCCTCTCTGTCTGGGCCCGGGACACTAGGCCCGGTTGCCCCCCCCCCACCCTGATGGCGGCCCTGCCTAAATGCTTTAAAATTTTTGAAAAAGACTAACATTAACTCAACAACCTGAGTAAAACTCTAATTACAGTGTATAGCTATTAATACATATACCATTATTAAATAACATATACAACTATGTCTCCTGTCTCTTTCAGAAATATTGCATGGCATCATAATTAGCTGTTGGGGAAATCATTGTAACACTTAGCTTATATCACAGAAAATATACTGTATTGATGTCACACAATGTTTCTCAGGAACAAAATTAGTATACTGATTACATTATTGATGATGATGATGATGATAATAATAATAATAATAATAATAATAATAAAAATAATAAATATCAATTGGATCCTGCAATCTCCAATTGCTAGGATGGGAAAACACCCACATTTTCAGCATGTGCAAGCACTGCATTCCCAGTATGAATCCAGAGTTCTGTTAGATTTCCTTTGTGGGGGATGGGAGGAATGTGTATGTGGTTCATTGTTCTATATAAAACAAAATTATTTATGAAACTGCCAGCAAAGTAAGTCGGTATAAGTGAGATGCCTGCTCTCGCCAACATAAAAGCCTGGATCCAGTCAGTGCGCTGACTGCACTGATTGTTAGGAGGCTGCTCACCAGAGTGTGGAGTCTAACCCAGCAGCTGCCTGGGCTATAAGGAGGAGGCTGCTCAGTCATCAGGCAGCATAAACACACCAAACTAGTATACTAGTGTTGCTAGGCAGGGGGCAGGACTTGAGGCCGTGGTCTCTTGTGGGAGATTTGCAGGCTCTCTCGGGATACCGGGAGAACTGTCTGAATTTCGGGAGTCTCCCGGACATTCCGGGAGAGTCGGCAACCCTGCCCTAAATCCCTGCTTGCACTCCACGGTACATGAGTTCCTTTGTCTCACTTTGTATCCACTTCCACTATATAACTGGAGGCAGCCTGCTTACAAGCAATTCATGTTTGAGTGTCCTTCTAATTATGAACATGTGGGGCCGGATTCACACTTAAGAAGCTTTGGCTTCTTAAGTACGGTAATTTAGAAAATTACCTGCTTCACATGTGTAGTAGGTCATTTACGCAATCTACGTACCACTTAGTTATGTAGATTGACTATGTGCGGTCTTTAAAGACCACACTTACTTGGTTTAGGAAAAATGAGCTGTGCCAGTGCCACAGTATGGAATAGTGGGTGGGGGGAGGCATGTGGGTGAGAGGGGAGGGTGAAGCAAGTCAAATCAATAACTAATTGAAAGAATGTAATTATTAAAGTATGACGGGAAATGTATGTAATTATTATCTAATGCAAAAACCTACATTACAATGTTAGTGATCAACATTTCAGTATCTGCTTTCCAAGTTATTAGAAAAGTTCTCTGTATATTATTGGCTTACAATTAATAAGCCTGCAGCTGGACTGTTAAAATTACATGGCAAGGTCATCATGAATCTCAATGTCCATCAAGACCTTTGCAACGCTCCTGTATCCCTCACATGTTTTCAAGAGCCTACTGGTGATAATGCTAATTAAAAATGTCATAGATGAAAAACCCTAGTCAATACTTACATCGATTAATATGGATGATGAGAATTAACCCATGAATCTGCAGAGGGAGTGCTAATGGTACTGTATATTAAAGGGAACAGTCTAGTTTCATAAATATTACATGACCAGGTGCTTTTATGCAGTAAGAGTTAGGTAGATTGGATTTATTTTCTTGTCAGATTTACTAAGGGGTAATTTAGAAAGCGATTATAAATTTGCTAGCCATCGCTGTGATTTACTAACGGCCAATTTGTGCTGGTGATAGCGATTTTGTTTTTTAATCACAATGATTTACCTTCAAAAATCCCCTTATTTTAAAAAAAAAAGTTGTTTTTAAAATTTTTATAAAAAATGGCATCTGTCACAAAAAAATGTATACCGTGGAATGCTATTAAACCTTAGCATGCTGCCGCATATAGTACTAGAAGGCATAGCATGCCCATGTGCTGCAGAACACACTGTGACTTTTAATACCATAAGCCGCAGAATGCCTTGTTTTAATGGCATGCTGCTCGATGGATAACGTTGCCACAAAAATATTTAATAACAATGGCCAGATCCATGTAAAGTGTGCGGGGGTCAGTAGTTACACAGCTGTAGAGGGGAGTCTTAACGATGGCATATACGCAATCTACGTAACGAAAAGATACATAGATTACGTAAAAAATGTACTACACATGCGCAGTAGCAAAAAACTGTAAACTACGGACGTATATGCGATACGTCTGGTAGTGTGAATCCGGGCCCCTTATCCTATCTGAAAGAAGACTGTGAAGGTCTTGGAACCAAAACAAATAATAGCTTCCATAAGGCTTACCTTAAAAAAAAGATCAGTGCAAAGGCTGTCAAGTAGTATTAAACTACATAAGAGCAATTGGAAACATTTTTACCATTAAGATAATGGATTTTTAGGCCAAGTTGATGGTGTTTGTAGGAGTGTGGGTTGTCCAATGGAAGGAATTTATCTGGAACACTAATGTGGTTTGCTGGTACAATGGTCTTTTTTTTACCAAAAGTCCATCGTATGGCAGCTGAATGTAGACTGCCAACAACTTCTGTCAATCTACATTTGAGAAAGCGGCAGTGATGTGACTCTTAAAGTCGTGAAGAGTTATCTGCCGACAGGTAAGTGTTTTTACAACCCAACCCTTAATCATTTCCTTTGTTTCTGTATCCTGTGGTACACAGATATTCCATGCCGATTATGGGTGGCATCCAGAACTATAATTTAGATGCAACCAGACCTCGGCCAAAAGATTCAGAGATACACAATTGATGTGCTACACAATCCAGTCATCTGTGTGTTCACTTTGTAACCTTACCTACAAGCATATATTAAGTTTTCCAACTCATAGGCATAAAAAAGCATGGAACCACAAAAGTCAGCTTCAGCATGCATCAAGAGGAAATGCCTATACTATGCACTGACTAAAAGTAAGGCCCAATTACAAACTCACAAGCACCTCTGTTGGAGGTGCCACTGATTTTAAGTCTGGATGGGTCAGAATGTGTTCCAGCAAGATAGAAGGAATGCAGTACAAAGATTTGATAGCAGTACAATTGAAATGAAAGACATTTGTGGCCCTATATTTGTATCCATGTGTAAAAAACGTAGTATGAATAATAGAAATTTAGCTCTTAGTAAAGGTAACCTCTACTGTCATGAAGAAATCATTCACTATCAAGACCTGATAATCATATGAGGTAAAAGTTTAAGGCTGCTTGTGTTAATCCATATTCATATTTGATCAGTAGAGAAACTTACATTTCTTTAGATAGCTGCCCAATCTCACGAATTATTTACATTTCTTCACTAGTCTTTATTAGTATTGAAGGCTTTAACTATACAGATTAAACATTTTCTCTTTCTAAATATGTGGAAGCCTCATTTTACTTTTCTTTATGGGATACACAAAAACGAAGACAAAAGCAGGGAATTTAGGTGCACACTTATGTTATAACTGCGGTATAGTTAAAATATGAACCAGCCCAATAAGTACAAACAAATATATTAATTTTATTAATCCAAAATTCAATAATTTTTAAAAGGACAAGCAGGCAAATATTAAAAGGTATATGCAATGAAACATATATTGAAATACAGTTTCAATTCTGAAAGCTGCCACAATCAATTCAAAAAGTAACCATTAAACAATCAAATACAATGTTTCCACACTCTATTATACCGTGTTCACACTGAAGCCCCGGCAAAAACCCAGGTTTTTTAACCCGGGTTTTTGCCGGGGCACGCAGCAGAAAAGCAGGGAAAACCCTGTTCACACTGCAGCATAGACCCGGGATTCTTCAGTTCTATGCTGTTAAACTATTGTATACCCCATTCTATTCTATAGTCTATACTATTTCATACCCTATTCTATACAATAGAATAGGGTATAGAATAGTATAGACTATAGACTAGAATGGGGTATACAATACTACGCTACTCACCTCTCCTGCAAGTCCCGCGATGATCCTCTGGGTCCTCGCAGGACTTCATTCACGCGATGCCAGAATGAAGTCTTGCGCATGCGCAGGACCTCCATTACGGCCGGACTTGCAGTCAGCCACGTCGCAGGACAGGTAAGTTCTGTTTAATATTTTTTAAGTGTTTTTTTAAATTAATTTATTGTTTTTATTTATTTAAAACAGACTATAGACTAGAATGGGGTATACAATACTACGCTACGCTACTCACCTGCAAGTCCCGCGATGATCCTCTGGGTCCTCGCAGGACTTCATTCACGCGATGCCTGAATGAAGTCTTGCGCATGCGCAGGACCTCCATTACGGCCGGACTTGCAGTCAGCCGCGTCGCAGGACAGGTAAGTTCTGTTTAATATTTTTTAAGTGTTTTTTATTAATTAATTTATTGTTTTTATTTATTTAAAACTTTTTTTTTTAATTAAGTGTTTTTTTTAAAGAAACGAAGCTGATTGGGTCTTTTTTGACCCAATCAGCTTCTTTCTGTGCGACCCGTGTTACAAAAAACACGGGTCGCACCGTTCACACTGAGGGCGACACGGGTCAGACACGGGAATTACCCCTCGTTAAATCCCGTGTCTGATTCCCGGGTCTCTCTACCCGGGTCGACGCAGGTGTGACCGTTCACACTGAGCCTAGACCCGGGATTTTCGGTCTTGCCCAGGCAAAGTCCCGGGTTTTTGGCTCAGTGTGAACGTGGTATTAGAGACAAATGCCAATTAGAAAAATACAGAAAGCTGTTGTAAACCAAAAAGGTTTATCGAGGTATATAGATAAATTGCAAAGTGCAATGTGCAAACAACAATAGGTAAACTTAGAAAATTCATAAAGGGCATAAGAAATACTCCAAACCGCCACCTATTCCAGTGAAAGGAAGCTTACCCTGGATATCACATTAGCGTCCTCAAGGGCGCGCTTCGTCCTTCCGGACCCGTATCTGTCCCTTCCCACACTGAGAGAAAGGTGGCTGCGGCCAAGAGAAAAGCTGTACAGAAAGACAAGGGAATCCTGACGGTGCACCATCACGTCGGATCCTGTTTTAAGACCTTCTACTTTCCAGCTGAAGCAACTTAGTGATGCTGTGGAGAAACAAGTTTGGATTACCCAATTTCTGCAGCAATTGTCAGGCTGTATAGATTTCATTGTGGTTGCTGTTACCATTCAGCCAGTTGCTCAGCACCTGCTGTAACCTCTTCAGCCGCACCTCCAGCTAATAGATTGCTTCTCCTGACTCCAGCTCTCATATGACCCCAAGACCTGCCGGGGATTCTTGAACCAATTTCCAACTATCTCTTGGAAACTTCCCTACATGCCATTAGAAGGTTGCATATATCATTTCTTTTTTTTTTTTCAATAAAGTTTTTTATTGGTACACATTGTCATTATATACTTTCAAACATCATGTTCATGCATAGCTATCTGTCAAATACAGAGATGCTACGTTAGATACATGTATGATGGATTGTAGAAAGCCGCACGCCTCCCTCCCCTCAGAGAATTAAGTATTTAATAACAATGGGGAATTATCTATCAGTTGATGCAGTGCATACCAAGAGGTGTATTGGAAAGAATTATGTATTATTCCTTTTAGACATTGGTAGAGTATTCATATAAGCCTCCCATACCCCAAAGAATCCCTCTGCTTTTTTCGCTCTATCCATGAGCGCCTCCACCCAGTCCATTCAAAAGATGAAGTGTAACTTTTCCCTAAACAATGCAAAAGGTGGTGCTGAAGTGCTCACCCATGTTTGAAGGATTGTTTTCTGGGCTGCTGCACTCAGGACTAATGAAAGTTTCTAAGTTCCTTTCTCAGCTCTCTGACCCTTTGGAAGCATACCAAACACAGCCCATTCTGCAGTGAAGGGTCTATTATTAATTAGGTGAGTTTCCACATATTTTTTAATTTGTTACCAAAAATACTGTACAATTGGACATGTCCACAGACAATGTAACAAATTTGCGTTTGAGACTAAGCATCTTGGACAGGAACCGGTCTCCCTAATGCCCATTTGCATTTGCCTGAGTGGAGAACGGTAAGAATAATGAAACAGTTTTAAGAACATGTCTAAATAGTGGTACGAGGGCAGTGCCCGACTAGAATAGTTGAGAGCGCGCAAAATGTCTGTGCAGGAGAGACTGGGGGAGAATTGTGTCCATCTGGAAAGTCCAGATTGAGAGGCAGCATGATTCATGGGCAATTGTAAAAATCGGTAGTGAATTAAGATTGCCTTGGCTCTAATAGAAGTATTGAGAAGTAGAGAATCCAATTGATTATTTTTGTCTTCCTGCGAAGACGGAGGATTTTACTTGCATAATGCTGTGCCTGCAGGCTAATTGATGCGTTCGTAAAAATGGGAATTTCTCTAAGGCGGCAACAAAAGTAAGAGGCTTTCCAGTAACTGTCGAGATCCCCTCTCTTTTCCAATATGTAAAAGGGTAGGATGCTGTATTGTTCTGAAATTCTGGATTTCCCAGAAAGGGAAGATGTAGAGAATGGTGTGTGTTAAGGTGTAGTTGATGACGTACTAAATGCCAAACCTTTCTGGCCGACCATAATAGTGGATTTTCTCTGACGTCCCGATGGATCTCCTGGTCCTGTTGGTGGAAAAAATAAGTTAAGCTAATGCCCTGAAGGAATTCAGCCTCCAAAAAGGTGTTAGCATAGACTACTTTCATGAAGCCAATCCTTAATAAATCAAATCTGGGCTGCGTAATTATAATGCAGGATATTTGGGAAGTTTATACCACCATTTAGTTTAGATTGCTGAAGTTTAAGCAATCCTTTGTGCAGGTTTTACCTACCAAAATGAACCCTCTGAAAATTCTATTCATAGTTTGGACATCATTTTTAGTTAATAGGAGGGGTAGGGTATGTAATAGATATAGTAATCTAGGAAATGAAATCATTTTCATTAAATTGGCATGTCCCAAGAACGACAGAGGAAGGGAGCGCCATCCCTTCAGCTTACGACCCAAGGCCCAAATCGCCGCCGTTATAATTGTTTCATATAATAAGCTTGGGTTCTTAGTTATTTTAACTCCAAGGTATGTTATATGCTTGGGGGCCCATTCAAATGGAAATCCCTTGGGTCAACCAGGGCAGGATCGGATTAAATGTAGTGGAAAAGCCACAGATTTAGACATTGATTTGGAAGCCCGAGACCCTTACATAGTCATAAAATTGGTTGTAGAGAGGTTCTTGGGTTACCAATATACAATAGGACATCGTCCGCAAATGCCGAGATCTTAAGTGTGGCCTGACCAATTTTGATTCCCTCAAAAGTTCTAAAGCTTTGTAAAATACAGAAAAAGGGGTCTATTGCAAGGTTAAATAAAAGAGGAGAGAGGGGGCAACCCTGACGAGTACCCCTTTCCATAAGAATAGAGGGACCCCTTGAACCGTTTATGAGAAGATGTGTAGAGGGAGCAGTATACAAGTAGCGCATAAAATTTATGAACGGAAAGTAAAATTCCTTGTTCTCCAGGACTGCCAACAAATGCAGCTAGGCTACCGTATCAAAGGCACATGTCGTGTCTAAACTGAGTAAAAGGTTATCTGTATTTTGATGTGCATAAGAGGCTAATGTAGCTGCCACTGCCGACCGTAGTTTAGGTAGAATTGATTGCAATCTATTGGCCATTAATTTACTTAATAGTTTATAATCTACGTTGATAAGGGAGATGGGCCTATAGGAGTCTACATTTTATGGGTCCCTCCCCGGCTTTGGGATAAGGGTGGTAAGCGCAAGGTTAAAAGAAGGATAATCAGGGCAATTTTTTAGGATCAAATTAAACAGTTCTAGGAGGCAGGGGACCATTTCTGGTTGTAGAATTTTGTAGTATTCTCCAGAAAAACCATCTGTCGGGCCACATATTGTATAATGTCACCTCGCATCACAGTCTTCAATGCCTCCCACAGCAACACTGTTGTATCCCAGTGTTCCAAATTATCATCCAAGTAATTTCCCCGCTGAGCCTTTAAGTGGGCCTTGAAATCTGTGGCATTATAGAGATGTTGGGGAAACTGCCAGAGCCTATCCTGGGTAGGCATGGCGGGGGAGCTAAGAGAGAGTGAAACTGGGGCGTGGTCTGATACTAATATGTCATCAATATTAGCTTGCACTATATAATTTACTAATCTATCTGCCACCAAAAGATAGTCGATGCAAGAGATGTGTGGACTTGTGAATGAAATGTATAGGTTTTGTTATTGGGGTTGATTAGGCGCCATGGGTCACTGAGCTGGAGGACAGAGTGTAGGAGAAAGAAGTTTTTACCCATAGAATTGTGAGGGGATTCTGGAGGAGGGGAATCTATCAATCCTAGGATCAACAACTATATTGAGATTACCCCCAAGCACTAAATTATACAGTTGTCTACCCTTAAGAGTTTGAATAAGAGATTGATAAAATGTATATTGGTTATGATTAGGGCCGTACACATTTAAAAAGGTGTATTTTTTATTCCAAATTTCTGCATTTATCAAAAGAAAACATCCCTCTACATCGGGACCTACATCTAGTATCGTATATTGCAAACTTTTGTGAAACAAAGTTGAAACTCCTCTAGTTTTATTTTGATAAGATGCAGAATAGCAATTATGGATCCAACCTACGCGAAGGGATGAGTCATCTGACTGCCTCCAATGTATTTCCTGCAGGAATATTACTTCCGCCCTCATTTTCTTTAAATGCATCAGTACTTTGTGTCTCTTAACGGGCTAGTTTAGTCCACCAACATTCCAGGAGACCACATTTAAAATGGGAGGGTTATTTGTAATAGTGTTTGTTGTCATCCTACCCCTTCTGATGAGCAGACATCGACAGTTGATTCCATTACATTGAGGAGCACCAGAAGCAGAAGAGAAATATCTTCCGAAATCTGGTCCAGACAGGCGCAGAGTGGCATGCGGCTTTCCCATCCCAAAAGATTATACTTTAGGCAAGATGAAGCATACATCAGAGTTGAACATGTTAGAAAATAAAGTGTGACAGGTATGAAGTCATGACGTATAGATTTTACAAGTAAGTTTGAACTAATAATTCTAGAAAAATAAGATTTTTGTACTCACCGTAAAATCCATTTCTCTGAGTCCATTGGGGGACACTGGTAACCATAGGGGTATAGTAGGTGGTCCAGGGAGACAGGGCACTTGAAAAAACTTGAGAGTTAACCTGGCTACTCCTCCCCCACTATGCCCCTCCCCTGAGGGGGAATCCTCAGTTCATTGCATAGTAAGCCCAAAGAGCGGGCATAATGATAACCTTTTACAATCTAACTTATACACATGTCAGAGCAAGGGAGGGAATGCAGTGTCCCCCAATGGACTCAAAGAAACTGATTTTACGGTGAGTACAAAAATCCTATTTTCGCTTACATCCATTGGGGGACACTGGTAACCAAAGGGGACATACCAAAGCCGTCCCTAAGGGAGGGAATGCTCTGAACCAGCCATTCGCAACACTCTGCGTCCAAAACTGCCATCTTGAGATGCGAAACCCTTTAACTTATAAAATATGGAGAAGGTATGGACAGATGACCATGTAGCTGCCTTGCATAACTGTTCCACCGAAGCGTCGTGACGTGCCGCCCACGAAGCTCCCACCGCCCTAGTGGAATGAGCTTTCAGCCCACCTGGGATTGGTCTTTTAGCCAGAACGTAAGCCTGTCTAATAGTAGAGGTAATCCACTGGGCAAGTGAAGTCTTAGAAGCCGGCCAACCACGTTTGTTGGCTTTCTACAACACAAACAGGTCTGCTGTCTTCCTTACAGGGTCAGTATGATCCACATAACACCTTAAAGCCCGAACTACATCTAATAAATGTAGAGACACCACTGAGACACCACTGAGCGTGATACCACTTTAGGAATGAAAGAAGGCTTAGTCCGTAAAACTGCCCTATCTGAATGAAAAATCAAAAAGGGGGGTTTACAACATAAAGCTCCTATTTCAGACACCCTCCTAGCTGAAGAAATAGCCAACAGGAAGAACGACTTACAGGCCAGGTATCTCAAGTCTATTGATTCCAAGGGTTCAAACGGCTACCTTGTAAGGGCCCTTAACACTAGGTTGAGGTCCCAAGGTTCGATCGGATAAACAAAAGGGGGTTGAACATGTAGGACGCTCTGCATAAAGGTCTGAACATCTCGCAACCCTGCCAGCTTTATCTGAAATAAAAATTGATAGAACCAAACCCTTATCTAATCCAGCTTGTAGAAAAGACAACAACCGGGCAATATTAAAGCGAGACGTATGAAAATTCTGGGATTCACACCACTGAATGTAAGTCTTCCAAACTCTATAATAGATTCTTGTAGACAACGGCTTTCTTGCCCTAACCATGGTGTTAATCACCGTTGCCGAAAAACCCCTTGATTTAAGAATCAGGGTCTCAGTAGCCATGCCGTCAAAGTCAGCTGACTCTGACAGTGGCAACCGGAAGGGAGGAGCTGCGGACATAGAAGACGTCTGAGGACCAAGCGCGGCGAGGCCAGTCCGGACCCACGAAGATGGTGGCAACCTTTTCTCTCTTTAATTTTTTTAGAACTCTGGCTATCATGGGCAGAAGAGGGAAGAGATATCTAGGCGAAATTGCCACCGGAACGACATTGCATCCGGAAATCCTGCGGTCGGATCTCTGGCTTTCGCGCAGAACAGGGGGACCTTGAAGTTCCTGCGAGAGGCCATGAGGTCTATCTCTGGACGACCCCAGCGCTGCACTAGAAGGTTGAGCACCTCCTTGTTCAGAAACCATTCTCCCGCCTGGAGGCTGTGCCGACTGAGATAGTCGGCCTCCCAAATCTCCACCCCTGGGATGCAGATTGCCGAAATCACTGGCACGTGGTGTTCTGCCCACAGCATGATTCGGGACATCTCCTTCATGGCCCTTGCACTGCGGGTTCCTCCCTGATGGTTGAGAAAAGCTACGGTTGTCACATTGTCGGATTGAATTCCAAAGGGCCGGTTGTACAGAAGAGATCCGGACTGGAGTAAAACTCTGTGAACCGCCTGAAGTTCCAACACATTGATTAGGAGACGGGTCTCGTGGGAGAGCCAAAGGGCCTGATCCAAAAGAACACCCGCCGTCGCTAGGACGGCGGGCGTAAGATCGGCTTTTGAGCCGATCTGCACATGCGCTGGGCAGATGTTGCCCGGCGTTGCTACGGCAACGCCCTATCCTGGATCGGGCGTCCATAGCAGCGCCGTAAGGACGCTGAAGGGGACGTCCTCCAGCGTCCCTACGTTAAGGTTAGTGTAGGTGGGCAGGGGGAGATAGGTAAATGAGGGTAGGAGGGCAGGCTAAGCGGCCATACGCTCCTGTGCGAGCGTATGGCCCCTTCCTTACGCCGGCTGAAGTTAGGGTAGCCTTCAGCCGGCGTAAGGAAGTGGCTATACGCCCACACAGGGGGAGTGCCAATGTAAGTGAACGCCGATACGCTGTGCTTTAGTAAGCACAGCGCATCGGCGTAACTCTGGATCAGGCCCAAAGACCCTGGAACTTGTGCTCTCCTATCACTACCCCCCAACCTGACAGACTGGCATCCGTGGTAATAATGGTCCATTCTCACGCTTGTAGAGAGCGACCCTTGGAAAGATGGGACCTTACCAACCACCATCCTAGAGAATGGCGCCCTTCCTCTGACAATATGATAATCTGTTTGTTTAACTGGAGGTAAGATCTGGACCATTTCCAAAGAAGCTCCCATTGGAAAGTCCTTGAACGAAACTGGGCAAATGGAACTGCCTCGAAGACAGACACCATAGTTCCTAGAAGTCTCATACCTTCCAAGAGAGATAACCTGTCGTTTCTCAATATGGACTTGGTTTTGTTTATCACCGCCAGGATCTTGTCTTCTGGCAGAAAAATGCGCTGGTGCTTGGTGTCGAATATGAGACCCAAGAATCGCATTCAATCAGATGACTTCTGGATATTGATGATCCAACCATGAGTCTCCAAGAAACTCATCGCCAACTGAAGGTGATTGGCTAGTATGGAAAAATACGGGGCCTTTAACAGTAGGTCATCTAGATAAAGGATGATTGTCAATCCCTGGGTACGCAGACAGCCCGTCATTACCGCCATCAGCTTGGTAAAAACTCTTGGGGCTGTAGCTAGTCCAAAGGGTAAAGCCCTGAACTGGAAATGCTGATTGGCCATCGCGAATCGCAACAGGCACTGATGCCCTGGCCAGATTGGGACACGTAAATAGGCGTCCTTTATGTCCAGTGAAGCCAGGAACTCCCCTTGTTCCATACTCACAATAACCAATCTTAGCGACTCCATCTTGAACTTGGGAACATCTATGTACTTGTTTAAGGTTTTCAAATTCAAGACTGGCCGAAAAGACCCGTCCACTTTTTCTACCAGAAAAAGATTTGAGTAAAAACCCAAACCTCTCTCTGAAACCGGAACCGGAACTATCACTTCCGTCCGCAGCAGAACCTAAATAAATTCTAAAAGGGCCTTGTGTCGCAGACTGCAAGATGAAAAGTCTGTGTCTATGAATCTGGGGAGAGGAAAACGTTTCAAGTCTATCACATATCCCCTTGAAACCACCCCTCTCACCCAGGAATCAGGGAGTAGATCTAACCATGGGGACCTGAACTGCAATAGACGGGTCCCTACTCCCCCTCCTTGACTGGAATGGTCGTCATGCTGAACTTGGTTCAGCGGGCTTAGTCCTGCCTCACTTAGCTGAGGCCTTGGTTCTACGAAACTCCCCTCTGGAGGAACTGGTTGATCCCTTAGCAGGATTTCCTCTGGTATTAGTGAAGGGCTGAGAGGACGCCCGAAATGAACGGAACTTTGTCTGCTTGGGTTTCGTCCGACTAATCGGTAAGAAAGGACTCTTGCCCCTTGTAGCAGTCTGGATAATTTTTTCCAACTGCAATCCGAATAGAGTTCCCCCTTCAAAGGGCAATTACTCCAAAGTGCACTTTGAGTCAGTGTCAGCTGACCAAGCTTGTAACCACAAACCTCTCCTGGCCACAATGATAAGGGCGGAGACTTTAAAAGTGATGGTAGTGATATCCAGTGACGCCTGGCCCACATATTCAGACGCCTCTCTGATATGTTTCGGCAGAAGAATAAGGTCCGACCTAGGCCTATCTTCCTGCAATCCCCTGGCTAAATCCTCTGCGCACGTCTGAATGGCCTTGTTAACCCTAGCCACAGAGAGTGTTGGCCTACTAACTGCACCCGCTGCTGCATAGGCAGAACGTAACAAGAAATCACATTTCTTGTCAGTGGCGTCCTTAAGAGAAACAGCCCCTTGCATCTGGATAATGGTGGATTTAGTTAGGTGTGCAATTGGAGAATCGACCACTGGATCTGTCTCCCATTTTGCTGCTTTTTCTGTTTGTAATGGATACAGAGAACTGAATTTTGCGGGTACAGTAAATTTCTTCTCTGGAATTTTACAGGCTTCCGACATAACCTCAGTAATTTGAGGCGAAGGGGGGAAACAAACTAACTGTCATTTTTGTTTTTTAAACAGAGAAAACCCAGTGGACAAGGTATTGTGGACCGCCAAAACTAAATCCTGTACCCCCTGAGCAACAGATGAATAACTAGCCTCAGGTGAATCCTCATCTGATTCAACAAAGGGGAGGATATTTCAGCTTGCTCCATGACCTGGTGTAAGTCCTGCCCCTGACATTTGCCTGTCTTCTTATGAGGTGTCTTAAGAAGGCGCTCCAGAGAAGAGGAAGCCTTGGCTAGGCCCTGAACTGACTCCGCCAACGATAGCACTAGCCCTGACTCAGCCTGGGACATCCCACCAGTGGACAGTACAGACTGTGGAAGACAGTGAGGTGCATTAGTAAGAGAAGACTCACTTACCCCACGCAGAGACATTACCCGGGTAAGTTCAGCAATGCAACTGGTGAGAGACCTCAGCCAGGCTGGTTCTTCCACTGATGCAAGTACAGCCGTAGACAAGTCCTGGTTACTAGCTGCGGCTTTGCAAGTCACGCACATAGCCTCCGGGTTCACCTGTCCAGAAGGTAATTTGTCATTACATTTGGAGCAGATATAATATAATGCAGCTCTGGCTGCCCCCTTACCCTTAGAGGATCCTTTGTCCTCTTTTAGGCCGCATATATGCAATCTATGTATCAAAACGATACGCAGATTACGTACAATAGCTACTACGCATGCGCAGTAGCTACTGTTTAGTGAACTACGTCCGTCTATGGAAGACGGATGTAGTTCTGGATCCAACAACCCAGGTCATCAAGTTTACTGGAGAATTCTTCAATTTTAAGAGATTGGTTTTCTGCAAACGTCTGCAAAACATGCACTGCATCTTCTGTTTCACTAGACCTTTGTTCTAGTGCGGCCATGCAAGTGGAATTTGCCTCCACTTTAGCTAAAGTGGCGTCTAGACGCGCTTGGAAGTCATCTAATTTTTTTTATCGATGTGGGGCATGAGGATTTTGGATATTGCTATGGCCGTAGCCTCTGCAGTGCTGGCAGCCTGTGATGATGAGAGGGGTGGATCAGATTCCTGATTGGCATCTGGGAGTGGGGGAGATACCGATGCAGATTTAGATTGAGGGTTTCTATTACGTCCCATTCTAGAGTGTTGGGAGGGGGGTGACTGTGAAGAGGAACCCTGCTTATCCAGGAATTTTTCCATTACAAATCACCCAGAGAAATGAAAAAATGTGCGAGTCTGGCAAACAACAGCAGCAATGTAGATGTCAGTTACTATTACATAACAAAGATTAAATTGTAATCAGCTAATTGAGATATTGAGATAAAGAAAAAAAGAAAAGAAAAGGGGGGGAGATTGGTGGAAGGGAAGAGAAGGGTTAGAGGGGTTCTAAGCTCCTATTACCAAGAGAAAACACTAATATATTATATAGTCAATAATATGATTATCAATAATATGGTATGACGTTCAGGACAGTAGTATTAACTATATGTAGTTACCAATATATATGAGCTATTTTGTTATGGGATATTTATAGCAATTTCTATCAAAGAGAGAACAAAATTCTCATCCCTCAAATCAGTATAGGCAATGGGCCAGATCCAGAACAATGCTTGTGAGCGAATTTACTCGTGGCAGAGACGTAAAATCGCGTTTTGGTAAGTACTGCGCATGTGCACCATAGAAAATACGCTCCGTAACGTATCGTGAATGTGAACGTATGGGCCATTCACATATGTGTCACGTAAATCCTTACGTGTGGACGTGACAATTTTACATGAGTCAAAAATACATCTGAAATACGCTATGTAGGCGGGGGTTTGTATTTAAAGTGTACAGTATGGGCGTGCTTAGCTGCGTAAATACGTGTTGCCCATACATATGTGAGCGGATGACATCGGTTACGTGGGCAAAAGTTAAGGTAGGGTTTGGAAAGCGGATCTCGGACAAAATACGTACATTCAAGGGGAGTGTATAGAAGGTACGCATGCGTAAATACGCTACGCGAGGAAACGTATTGCAAGCGGAGTTCTGGATCTACCCCAATGAGTGCAGTTGTTTTAATATTTAGACTGATGAGTGATATGATATAGTAATTCTGATCACAGTTAAGTGCTAAGAATACAAAACTTCAGGTCCAGAAATATGCAAGCATGCAGCTATGTCCCAAATCTGGAAGTATCAAGGTAGAAAACACAATCGTCAACCACTGTTAGTAACTACTTGAAAGGCTAGAGCCAGAGAGATGATCAATTGCTATCTGTAAAAAAGATGTACCGTATTTTTCGGACCATAAGATGCACTTTTTCCCCCCCAAAAAGTGGGGGGAAAAGTGTGTGCGTCTTATGGTCCGAATACTCACCTTGGGGTATGAGCAGGTCCGTCGGGACCCGCTCCGCCGGGGGGGGGGGGGGGCGCCCGGCCCCCACCCCCC
>WWET01002346.1:238973-261456 GCA_011038615.1 Limnodynastes dumerilii
TTTCCATCAATTTCCCTACTACTGATGTTAGACTCACTGGTCGGTAGTTTGATGCTTCTTCCCTACTTCCACTTTTATGCAGAGGGACGACATTTGCTATTTTCCAGTCCTCTGGAATTACCCCAGTTATTAGTGACTGATTGAATATTTCAGTTAATGGTTTTGCCAGCACCCCTCTACGCTCTTTTAGTATTCTCGGATGTATCCCATCTGGTCCCATTGATTTATCCACTTTCAATTTTGAAAGTTCCTTTAATACCTGTTCCTCAGTAAAAGTAGTAGTAATTGCCCCCACTGTATTAATACTCTTCCCATTCAAAAGTGGACCCTTCCCCTCTCTTTCTTTTGTGAATATTGAACAGAAATACTTGTTAAGATGATCTGCCATAGCCCTTTCACTCTCAATTATTAGCACAGTAGGTGGATTACCAAAAGTTTGTAAATCCAAAACCTATTATATAGGGGTGGGCCTCTCGTGGAAGGTGAGGACACTGCTGCAAAATGGAGACTGAGTATCTAAAGAAGTGATAGATCCTTGCCAAAAGCACAATAGTCAGCAGTGACAAGAACAGCTCTCAAAATGGCGTTCCCGCCAAAGTCCGTCCTGAACGTGGCTGCTGTACTCCTCAATGAATCACTACTATAGCAATAATGACCCCAGGCTACAATTTCAGGTGATAACAAGCTTGCGTGCTACAATATTTCAACACCAAAAATAACTTTAACAGGCTTGATACCGTTTTGCTTCCTCTTTCATCCAGGCCATTTCTTTACCCAAGGCCCTGGTCACGTGTGCTCCTCCGCAAGATGGCCGCTCTGGTTACGTCGCTCCCCCAGCACTTTTTGGTGGCCAGTGGCAGCTATAGGGAAGGTCCTCGTGGGCTGTTTGGGTGCCTTCTTATCTGTCTCTCCCGTGACAGGACGCAGTGGCAGTCTAAGCTGAAAATGCTGGCCCGAATGTGCATATGAAGGAAGCTGCCCATCCAGTCCGTGAAGTACAGGCTTCACCACAAGATGGTGGCGGCACAGAATTTCCTCTGGCGTTTTATGACCTTTCCCGGAGAGATCTCCTCTGTCTGCCTCCCCACTGTCAAACCTGGGCCAGGCTGGACTTCGGATCCGGTGTAGCTGCAGCACAGGGAACCACATGAATGGGGACTCCCTCCAGGGCACTCTCTGCCTCTTTCCTCAAAGGTGGACTCTGGGGCTAGAACAATTGTCCCGACAGGGCTCTCTGGGCATCGGGGACACACAGTGCCAGTCCGGTTCCCTTACAGGTAACGGAGAAGGTTTATGGCAGATTTCAGCCCGATAGCGGAGGTTAGGATTGCTGCCCATCGGGAGCTCAAGTAAAACGCAGCCACCTTGGTGCACCGCCCAGCTGGATGTCGCATATATAATTTCTATATTATAGGACCAAGCCCTAGTCTGGGCCTCTTCTCTAAGGGAACTTCAAGAAACACTAGTCAGAGGCTACTCAACTTTTCTAGACTCATTTTGTAAGACCTTTGATGAGCCAGGAAGAGTCTCATCTGCTGCCTCTAGTTTACTCCAGCTACGTCAGGGTTCCAATACTGTAGCTTAGTATGCTATAACAGCCACATACTGGCTTGTAAAGTAAACTGGAATGAGAAGGCCCTCAATTGCAACCTTCTGGCAAGGTCTGTCTGACTGGGTAAAAGATAAGATAGCTGATAGTGAACTCCCTGAAACACTCTATGATTTGATCCTACTATGCTAAATTGACTAAAGTTGAATTGAAATCGGCATTAGAAATAGCTGAACATCGCCACAGTTTATTTCATTTTAAATTGTTTAATTTACTATGGTCGAATTATGTCTAGCGATTTTTTAAGGGTTTATTCGCCGCGATTAAGCATGTAATCACAGCAAATGAACCCTTTTAAAATCGCCAGACATCGTTGTTCAATGTAATTGTTTTTTTTTAAATGGCTGCTGTGGCTACCAATTAACCCTTAGCATGCTGTGCCACCCAGTACTTTAAGGCACAGCATGCCCTTGTATTCCAGGGCATGCTGTGCCTTATAGTACCCTAAGTGGCAGCATGCAAAGGGTTAACGGCATGCAACTGCAACCACAGTGTGACCTACTAACACTACACTACATACATTGTCCCTCTGTCTCAATAAAAACTGACCTGTGTAATGACTAAACACTATCCCTCCCTATACATAATAAACACTGTCCCTCCCTACATAAAAAACACTGTCCCTATGTACATGATTATCACTGTCTCTGTACATAAAAAATAGTGCCCAATACAAAACACACATTTTACTACATTAAAAAACATTGCAAAATGTATCCCTACATTTAAGTTTTTTTCTGTTATATGTCCCCTTGTGTAGGTTTACTAACTAATATGTTCCCCTGTGCACTATAATAAGTGTACCCCCGTGTGTGTGCCATCCTTACATATATGTGTCTTATGTGTAAAAAAAAAAAAAAAACACCGACATAAGTTTACATTGGCAAAACATTTTTTACAATTTTTTCCTACTCACTTTTCTGCAGTCTTGATTGCAGTCAGACTGACTCTTCTTATTCTTCTTGCTTCTTCTTCTCCGTCCTGGTCCGCGCTCTTCGGTCTCCTCTGGCGAACAACGGGCCTCATTACAGGGCTTATATTTATAGCCTTGGATGGCAAATTCCAGAACCGCAAAACTATAAATATAAGCCCTGTAATGAGGCCTGACAGTGTTTATTATGTATAGGGAGGGATAGTGAATGAAATCGACAATCACCCCCACCTCTTTTATCTGTGGCGATTTACACTCCCATTCTACAGTGAGTTTACAACTCGCACCTTAGTAAATCTAAGATTTGTATCTCATGAATGGGATAAATTGCCAGATAGCTCAACAACGGCGATTTTGAAAAAAACCCATCTCTGACGATTTAATAGTGAAATCACCTTTAGTAAATCTAAGATTTCAAAATCGCTACTAAAAAATAGCAAACAATGGTGATTTTGACAATCTCAAGTTTAGTAAATCTAGCCCTTGGTAACAAGAGCATTCGTGAGAGAGTGATCATGACGGTAAGGTACTCCCACGTCTGGTTCCTCGTTTCCAGCATCTCCGATACAGCCATCTGCTCTGCCTCCTCCTGTACCATCCGAGGAACCCATGCAATTGGGTCATTCATGGCTTTCTCCCCCAAGAACTGGAAATACGCCATGTCATAAGTGCCTTGTGGACTTATGGGCTTCAGGTAACTTTTTTTCCACTGAGATAGTAGCTAAGCTGGCATTACCCACTAAGGATCGGATTCAGACATGCGTGTCTAAAATACGCAAATATACGCCCCTCCGTACATATGTCTCTAAGTGTGATTCAGAAGTCCGTGCCTAATGGACTTCCGTGCCTAAATCCTACATAACTTGTGTGGAAAAAGTTACTACTCATGTGCAGTTAATCCGCTCCTAAATGTACGCATGGAAAACGATGCAAAATCATATCTGTGAATACGGTCCAAAATTAGATCCACTACGCTATAATTCAGTACAGAACCTGTCCAGCTTCAAGTGGGTGCACTTCATATGGAAACCATCTCTTTTTTAGTGCTTCTATCAGCAAGCCATCCAATGCTCCTGGGGTTACCCTGATTCACAAATTATATCCAGGGGTGCTAATTGTCAAAAGTCTTATCTACGTCCTGTTACTTCTCCTTCTCCAGTTCCATTCGCTGTCACCAGTCCTGAGATCTCTGTTTATGACAATTCCCTTCCTGGTCTTCTCCCTCAATATGCACATTTTTCAGATGTTTTCAGCAAACAAAAGGCTGAGACTCTGTATCCCCACAGCAAGTGGGATTGCCTCGTTGATCTACAAAAACTCCTAGATGCAGAACACATTCTCTGTCTGTTCTGGAATCTGAGACCATGTCAGCATACATTCAAGACAATCTCAAATGCAGTTTCATTTGTAAAACCAGTTCTCCTGCCGGTGCGGGCTTCTTCTTTGTAAAAAAGAAAACAGGGGATTTACCTCCATGTATAGACTACAGAGGTCTAAATGCTATTACTGTTAAAAACCGATACCCTTTGACTCTTATCACCAAGCTCTTTGATGGAGTTAAGAGTGCTTCTGTGTTCACCTAACTTTATCTGAGAGGTGCATATAATCTTATTTATATCTGGAAGGGAGGCGAATGGAAGACAGCTTTTAATACCAGTGATTTGCACTTTGAATATCCTGTCATGCTCTTCAACTTGTACAACGTCCAACCGTCTTCCAAGAGTTTATGAATGAGATTTTCCAGGATATCCACTACAAATACATGGTTGTGTATATCTTGATGTCATACTCATTTTCTTACCTAATCTGACAATTTACCGAAATCATGTCCAAGAAATCCTCTGTCGCTTTCGCCTTCTATGTTAAACTCGAGAAATGTATATTTAAGAAACCCAAGATGCCTTTTCTTGGGTAGATTTTCTTCACATAAATAATCAGAATTCTACAAAAATTATCTGTAGAACAAGAAATATATTTCTCCATATTTAATAACAATAAAAAAATACATTTTTTGGAGATTCTTAACACTAGATCCTCAGTGTGATACTGGCCTCTACCTTTAGGCTTTTCATTTACCATTGGCTAACAAGGATATAAATAACAGAACTGGGTCTATAGGTTTAAGTGCTATAAACTCTCTGAGTTATTTATAATAAAAGATAAATAGTTTAAAACTTTGTAAGAGGCAATATTCTTAGGGCTGCAAATTTTGAAGCCCCTTTGCTGAGGAGGTGAGTACTTTAGGATGAGATGAGTTGCTGCCTGCCAGATCTGCTGTCCCTGTTACACCTTACCTAGGGGCAATCTTTGACACTGGTGACTCCTGACCATGTTCAGCCTGCTCAAATAGGACTTCATATCTGAGCAGGCTACAGGTCACTAATTGTTTTTTCTGTGTTCCTGGTGCATGTATGCACTCTGATCTCTTGCTTGTTACCTCCTTGTGCCTTGTATACCAGCTTCTTTCTGTCCTGTATGTATTAACGTTCATTGTATCTTTGTATTTAGGTGTTTCTTGTGTTCTAACCTTTAGGCTGCTCTGTTGTCTCCTGTTTGTATTTATGTACACTTGTATTATTGTATTCAGTTTACCTATGTGCCCTAGCAACTAGTGTTTTCAGTTACTCCTGCTTTGTGCTCCCTCTGATCCATTTGTATCTATACTCTGTAAGGTTTATAGCCTGTAGTTTATCTAGTCTTGTTCCCAGTGTTGTCATTGTTATTTTTATTGTTGGTCTAAGTTCACTATTTACTTCCTGTTTCCTGTATTACCTTGTGTGCACTAACACTCTTAGGGCCTTATTCACTAAGGGCGATTTTTTTATTTTGGGGCTCTAAATTCACTAACATCCGATTTTTTTCAAACACAGGCGATGTGCCGCGATGTTTTTAGGGCTTAATCGCAGTGATTTTAATAAAAAAATCACAGCGATTAGCCCTTTAACTAATCGCGGCATATCACGTGTATGAAAAAAATCCTAAGATCTGCATGTCTGCAATGTGTAGCCATGCTGTAGTCATTGAATTACAAGGATCAGCAAAGGTGATCCTTGTAATTCTTTTTTTACAGCATGGCTACACTTGTAGCCATGCAGAACTGCGTGTACAGTGTGTATGTAAAATGAAAAAAAAAATTTCTACAAAGACATTAACCCTTTCAATAATTTAATAAAGTGTTAGGTTTACTATTTTTTTTATATATGTTAACACTTTATTAAATTATTGAAAGGGTTAATGTCTTTGTAGAATTTTTTTTTTTTCATTTTACACACACTGTACACGCAGTTCTGCATGGCTACAAGTGTAGCCATGCTGTAAACAAAGAATTACAAGGATCACCTTTGCTGATCCTTGTAATTCAATGACTACAGCATGCCTACACATTGCAGACATGCAGAATTTAGGATTTTTCAACAAAAAAACACGTCTGTTATACAGACATGTGTTTTAATGGTCGCAATTGGCCCAAAAAACATAAATTCGCCCCTCTATAGAGGCGAGTTTATGTTTTTTGATTTCAATGCGATTTCACCGCGATTCGGTGAAATCGCATTTAGTGAATTACAAACATTGTATGTTTGTAATAGAAAAAAGTCGGGACCGCGATTTTCGGACCCGCGATTAAAAAATTACAAAAATCACGTGATTTTTAGCTTAGTGAATCGCCTTTGGCGATTTTTAAGCTAAAAATCACATGATTTTAGCAAAATCGCGTTTAGTGAATGAGGCCCTTAGTCTCTTCACTATTGTCTAGTTATTAGTGCTTAGCCACACCTGGGGCTGCCTTCCAAGGATTGTGAACTGCTGCATGCCTGCCGTACAAGCCTATCCTTACCATCAGGGGTTCTTGTTAGACTCCACACCCTGGGAGCAGTTCCATAACAATCCCTTCATCAGTTTGCAATTGATCTCCACTAGGAGGCAGAATAGGAAGCTTCAATGTATTTGTAAACTGAAGTGTAGCTGTGATTTTGCTGCATTTGGCAATGGTTACTGGAGGTAAAATTAGAGCTTAAAGCCTTCAAACACAGGAACAAGATCTATTAACTCACATAACAAATTTTTAGTCAGAAAAGAGAGGAAGATAAGAAGCACGTTTCTGGAGGGTTCATCAGCTTTAGGTTTTGGGCATACGGAGTGATGGGCTTGTTCTATCTGTAGATCCTGGGTCGGAAGACAGGTACAACAGAAAATAAGTGTCATAGGCAGTTGTTCTGTCTATTCCAGCTTGGTGGTGCGTTGCCATAGTGTGGTTATATAACTATAGTTCTCTGTTAACCTTTTGGCATTTGGAAGAGAAGATATTTTTAATGTCAGTGATCACACCATGCCATGATATCTTCAATCATGGATGTGATTGATGCCAAGTACATTTTTGGTTACTGGGAGCCCCTTTGTCTGGGAGAGAGGGACAGGTACCGTAGTCTCCCTGTTTCGAAGGTTGTGCGCATGCGCACAACCTTCATACGGCAGCTTAATGGCAGGCAGCTGTAACTATAGTTACGGCCGCCGGCTGATAAGAAAAGGGGGCTTCCCCCCCTTTACGCATGCTGTATCTCCGCCGTTAAGGCGGAGATAGGCATGCAAATTAAGGAACGGGGCGGAGGAAGTCCCGTTACGATCAGTAATGCGGCCATAAGGCCGCAGAGCTGATCATAATAGTTAGGGTAGGAATCTGGACATGTAAGCCGTATGACAATGACAGCCGTACAGACCTCGGGTGGCCGTAAGGCGTCTGTAGGTCTGGATCAGGCCCCTTGTCTTTAGGTTGAAATGAAGGGTTACTTCTGCAGAACTATCTTTCTTACTTTTTCCTGTCAATTTTTGCATTAGAGAGGTAGCAGAAGGATTATGTTGTAAGGGAATGTGGCAAAATCTCTCAGGAGAGATAAAGCTGCCTGGTCACAGGCAGAGATCCCAAGGCGCTTAGTGTGACATGTCCACTCATAGCTTAACCACTCAAATTTATGATGAGAGAACACTAGCTGCTCTCAGAACAGTACATTTCAATGCTAATGTTGCTGAGCTATGGCTGAATTGTTTTCACTGTAACTTCACTGTATGTTCTGGGATTAGATCAGAGGGTATTCCAGCAAGGTTCAGAGTAGGAATCAACCACCGCTGGATTGCTATAGCTAACGGCTTCAGAGTTGGTTCCAACTGGTATAAATTTTGTCCTGAGCAGCACGAGGCACCCTTCACACACACACTGCTATCAGTTCCGGTCCAGGCTGCTACCTGCAACTTAGGCTGGTGCTCCAATTAGAAGTTAGGATTGGTTCCAAAATACCAACTTTACTGCTCCCCAGGCCCCCTGAGTTTGTTTACTGGCTGCTGGAGATCATGGGCACCCTATGTGCTAGCACCAGAGCCCACAGAGATTGCATCCAATCATCTTGGTCATCAAGCCACAATCCCTACTATGGGCTCCATTTACTACAACTTGATAACTTAAATTTATCCAGTAATGGCCTTTTTCGTGAATGTCTTATGTTCATATGAACAAGGAACACTATTGATGATTCCATGGGCAAAAGAAAATAAAATACTTCAACTTATCTGATCCTTCTCAGAAGATTTGTAAGAAAGGAAGACACTGTGCATGAATGAATGAGAAAATCGATGATGATGGTGTGCAGCCTGCAGATCATCATGGTACTTCACTGGATAGGTGAGGATTAGTAAATACTGTGGTTATTTTTGCCAGGCTTGCTGTTATAATAAGGCAAGTAATGCTACAATTGTTATTTTTAGTAAATGAAGCCCTAAATCTCTCTTTAATGTTTATTAATAATAGTCAGTAGATATTATATGTAACTGTAGCTCTTTGATGTAATTATTTTTTCTTGTACTTAATAGGCTATACATAAAGACTAAAGTTCAATAGAGGACAAAAGAAAAAGTAGATCAGCTTCTACAGGTTAAAGACCAAGAAAAAAAAATACAATTTATTTCAATCAACAATAAAATATAACAAAAATCAGAAATATATATTTAAATTTATGGGTCCATAAAAACAAAGACTACTAAATTGATCAGCTGGTAAAGTGCACTGCTTGTGTCGCCAAACCGCGTGGTCTGTAAGTGGACATAAGATGTCACAATTCAATCCTCATAAACAAAAAGCAAATGGTATTCAATTGCCCAATCCTCATAAAGTGCAGCAGCCTTAAAGATAAATGTTCCAGCAATTTATGATAAAAACTCAATTGCACCTGTTATATTGTATAGCAAATCTCAAGTGGAGCGTAGAAATATACAAACCTTCAATTGATTCAATTCAAAACATTCTGAAAATTGTCAGCGATTCCAAAGATAAAGGATGAATACGTAGGCTTATTGCTCTCACACTTCCTCTGCAATATTATCAATAGCCAGTAGAGAAACAGATTGGATCTCACCCATTGATGTTCAGCGTTGTAGGGTGGCTCAGAACGGCATCAGTAATTAAACTTGGTAGCCGGGTTTGTATAGCCCACAACAGGACTCACGTTGTAACTGCTGAGCTAAAAGCTGGTCCTCTCAAACTGTGTAAAGTTGAGGTCCCGTCCAGATGCATGCTATTTCAAATCACCCGATGTTACTTGTGGAGCTCCGGCTCACAGGGTAATCGTTAGTCCTGCTTGTAATATAGCTTCCACAATAATCATTCAAAACGTTGTGTGCACCCGCTGTTGATATGAAGAAGGAAAGTTGATTAAGGTGCAATAAAGTTCACAATCACATCATATAGGGCCCAGATAACAGTTGACGCGTTTCTTATCTCCTGAGATTTCTTCAGAGGTATATAGGTAATTCTCAAATTGGGCGTCTTTTAAAGTGTCTCACTGTGTATTTAGTACACATCTGTGGTTTAACTCGTTCATGTTTATTCGGTGCAGCATCACTATAAATATTCATGCTTTTTGAAACAACATCTATATTGTTAATCACTAGCCAATTAATTGCATTTATTTTAGCAAATGACCACATATATAAACTAAACAAAAAAAAATAGATGAATAGTTTTACACTGTCAATCTTTTAAACATAATACCAATATATACATAAATTATAATATTCAATGAACAACACTTTATAAAGCACCTTACAAATTATTATAAAAACCAAATCCAGCTTCTACAGGTGCATCCATTTTTAACTTATCACAAAAAAAGTTTACAATTTTTTGTAATATGAATTCAAAAGGTGTGCACCTGTCAAAGTCAGTATTCCACAGTAGACCAAGATCTAGAGGCGCCCACTTTTTATTGCAATAAAAAACGACTTTTTTAAAACTTCCAGAAGGTACAGAATATTTTCAAAATTAATTTCCAAGTTTTCTGATAGAGGATTGTAGTGCAAATATTCTTCCCTTACAGGGTAAAAAATCAGTGGTCCTAAAATAAGACTTATTAAATAGGACAACTCATAAAACATTAAAACTTCTTAGATTTTGTCACCCATATAGTATAGAGAGGCTAAATTTTGAGTTTTGATATTTATTTTGAATGTTCCCTAATTTGTAAGCATCACTCATTTGTGTCATGTTTGTATGCAATATTTATTTATTAACAGGTTTTTATATAGCACCATCAGATTACATAAGAAACACGCACCTCTGAATTGACCGTGTGTTTTTTTTTTAAAAAGCAGTCGGAACCTTAATTGCGCCAAATGCAATTGCGCCTTTTTTTGTTTTGACATAGTAAAAAATTAACCCCTTCCCCCGCCGCAACCTATGTAAATAAATAAAGTACGGCCCGACAGGGCATGCTGCCGCTAGTAGAACTACAAGTGCATGCATGTCCATGAATGACAAGGCATGCTTGCACTAGTAGTACTACTATCGGCAGCATGCCCAGCACCAAATAGCGTTACATGCCCATTCCTTTTAAGAAAACATACTGTGCCATCTAAAATAAATTGTTAAACATCCACGTGCCCCCATAAAATGTAAAATAATAAAATACTGCCAGTACAGTGCCCACATAAAAAACAAAAAAATATAGCCACATGTGCCCCTTCAAAAGCTAAAGAAATAAAATAAATGCAAGATCCCTGTCACCTTCTTTAAAAAAAAATAATACAGTGCCCACATACTTAAAAAAAATGAAAATAGCCACATGTGCCCCTCAAAATAAAAATATTTTTAAAATGCTCATAAGATGGGGCGTGGCTTGGATCCCAATGGAGTAGGTCGCATCAGACCTAGCTCCCCTTCACCACCCGTTTGTTTACCCGTTGGACCCCCCCCTGTGAGCACACCGGTGCCCCTTACCTGACCTATTCACCCCCGTTGTCTGTCCCCCGCCGTTGTCTGGGCTGATATTCGGCAGAATTGCGGCTAAGCGGTCCGTCGGCCTGGTGTGAGTGCGGGAAGGCCGGCCTGTCCTAGCGGTGTCCGGAGGTGTGGGGGAGGAAGTGGTCGCTTGCTGGCTGGCTGGGTCTGGTGTCTGCCTGGGCTGCTCCCCGTGGGTCCCCGGCGGCTGGAAGTGGAGAACGGCGCTGGAATTAGAGGCCCTTTTCCCTGGCACGTATTTGGCGCGAAAAGGCGCCATCTTTAACGCCTGTGCTTCCTGGACGCCACTCATAGTGCTTGGAGTTGCTGCAACGGTGCTGGGGCTGGCTGTTTATCCTCACTGGCGACATATCTTCTACAGGATCACCCAGAGGTACCTGGAGCTGTGAGGGGCTTCTCTTTTTGTGGACTTACCTTGCTCTACTCTGCAGGATATATCACAGTGAGTTATATTATATAACACTGCAGGCTCCTGCTATTTAACTCCCTACTTGGACTTCCATCATTTCTGGCTGGCATCATAGTAGGTGAGCTGGGATAACTTACCATACAGGTGGTTCTGGACTGTCTTGCATATTTGCCTGTAGCTCTCTAAGCTTTATATACAGAGTCCCAAAGGAAGCTGCCTGTTTAACCTCAAGGGTTCCAGACCCTTCTCAGTGGAGACCATATTTCCCACAGGGACACCCAGAGGCACTTGGAGCTGTGAGGGGCTCTTCTTTGAGTGGTCTTACTTTACTCTACTCTGCAGGATATACTACAGTGAGTTATATTATCTACCGCTGCAGGCTCCTAATATTACACTCCCTAATTGGACTTCCACCATAGCTGGCTGGTATCATAGTAGGTGAGCTGCGATTATTTACCATTTCAGTGGTTCTGGACTGTCTTGTGTGCTTACCTGCAGCTCTATGAGCCTCATATACAGTGTCACAAAAGAAATTGGCTGTCAAAGGCTTCCCACGGTGTCTGTTGCCTCTACTCTTCAATAGCTCTATACAAGTTCCATAAAGGTGCTGTCAGCTTGCGGCCACAGAGCTCACAATATACCCCTTGCCACTGTATCATCCCCCTGCTGTAGCAAATTCTGGACTTAGCATCATTTTCTGCTACTATCCTAAAGGGAGCTGGTTGAGTCCATACATAAGTGCCTCTGGTTTGTTTCTCCTATATCTACTTGGCTTCCCTCAGCTCCGCACATTGGGCAGCCAGCTGGCAAGTTTGGGCTCCTAACTACATCAGACGCCATCACAAATTCATCTGCCTGTTGCAGTTAATTGATTGCAGGCTCTGTGCCTGCGGTGTTGGACCTATACAGCATACTAAAGTTGTCGCAGTGGTGTTTTATTTGGAGCATTACATCCGCCTGATAATGGGGAAACACACACAGGCAACCTCGGCGGCGGCCCGCCTGGAACGTTTTAGTAGGCAGTCTACCGCTTCTTCCCAGCCTCCTCCCGAGCCGTCGCCGCCGACTCCTGAACCGGTGGTGCCTGACGGATTGCCACCTGCTGCTGAGCAACCGACTTTACAGCAGGTTCTCCTTGCCATTACAACGTCTGAGCAGTGGCTGACTACTCAGATAGGGAAAGTTCAGAGCGACATATCCTTGTTGAGGCAGGACCTGCAGCTCACAAGGGAGAGAGTGGGGGAGGCGGAACACAGAATTTCAGCCTTGGAGGATACTGTTACCCCACTGAAGCGTGATGTGACGGATCTTCAGGCGCAATTCCAGGCGCATAAATCTAAATTGACTGACCTGGAGGGGCGACTCAGAAGAAACAACTTGCACTTTGTTGGCTTGCCGGAGCGTGCGGAAGGTTCACAGCCGGAGGCCTATCTGGAGAATCTGCTGCTTAAGGAATTTGGGAAAGAGGCCTTCTCATCACACTTTGCCGTTGAACGTGCGCACAGGATCCCGCCACGGCCTCCTGCTCCTGGTGCTGCTCCACGCACATTCATCGCCAAGTTCCTGCACTATAGAGATAGGGATGCTATCCTACGTCTCCTGCGACAGCGTGGACCCCTCAGGGTCGACAATACTACAGTGTCGGCTTTCCCGGATTATGCCTTGGAGGTGCAGAAGAACAGGGCGCAGTTTATGCAGATCCGCCGAAAGCTGCGGGAGCTTCAGCTGCCATATTCCATCCTCTTCCCTGCTCGGCTTCGGTTGGTGGCTGACAGAGAGACTCAGTTCTTCTCCACGCCGAGGGAGGCTGAGATTTGGCTGGAGCGGAGTCACAGGCGAGGGCCGCAACCCCCCCTGATCTGGGGGTGCCATGGAATCCCGTTTGAATATGCCCAGGATATGTACTCTGGACATGATCAGGTTTTTTTCTCTTTTTCAGGGACTTTTGAGTGTGTAAGTGGGGGGTCCATATTTAGACTCCTTAATAAATGAAGGGGGTTTAAGAGGGTTTTATAGTAGTCGCAGTCCTAGGGCTGTATAATACACGCCACTGGTTAATCTTCTTTTTTATTTGATTAGCATAAGAGGGGTGTTAGGGTAACGCTTAGAAGGGGGGGGAGTTATTTCTTGGGAAACTAGGTATACCTTAGTTTTAAAAGGGTATATGGGGTGGGGGTTTTAAAAGGGTATATGGGGTGGGGGATGGCTGGGGAATGGTATTTTCGGTTGTTTGTTCAATCAGTCGGGTTTATCTATTCTGGTCATAGGTCAACAGAGTTATCAATATGCTGCTGGGTTTTGACGAGCTTTCATACTGTATTATTGTATGTCATTTTCAAATGCTGTTTTCATCCAATGTTTGTTTTTTATTCTACTGCTGATTTCAGTGTGGTTGGGGTTGGGGTTGCAGATAGAATAGACTGGCTTGGGGCGCAAACGGAGTGGGTGCGGTACCTCACAGACAAAGCAAAATCTAAATTGTTGTTTTCTAAACATAACCAATTTCTAAATGGGGACGCTTGTGGTAGCTATTTGGCCAGACTGGCGAGGGATGAGCTATCAAATCAAACCATAGCGGCCATACTAGACCAGAATTGCAGGTTACAATACGAGGGACCCGCTATAGCTGGGGTTTTCTATAATTATTTTCATAAATGTTATAAATCGCAGGTGCAATACTCTGCTGACGCCCTAATCTCCTATTTGGATGGGATCCAGCTGCCCAAGCTTGATCATGCAGCGGGTGCTCTCCTTAATGCTCCTATCACGGGGATGGAGATTGAAGCTGCCATATCTTCTATCCCGAATTGCAAGGCCCCGGGCTCTGATGGTATCCCAGGTGAAGTGTATAAAAAGTACCGGGAATTTTTGGTACCAAAGCTGCTGGAGGTTTTTAACCTGATTTTTGACTCTGGCCAACTCCCCCCCTCTATGTTGGAAGCTCTGGTTGTCCTGGTTCCGAAACCTGGAAAAGACCCGCTCCGACCTGAATCTTACAGACCTATCTCACTTCTTCCCACTGATGTGAAAATTCTGGCCAAAATTCTGGCCATTAGACTTAATGCGGTTATTGGGGGGGTCATTCATCCGGATCAAACGGGCTTCATGCCTGGAAGGACGACAACTACCAACCTGAGACGTCTTTATATGAGATTGCAAGTGGAGAGGGGGGAGGAGAGTGAGGCTGTGATTGCGTCTTTGGACGCGGCCAGGGCGTTTGATTCGGTTGAATGGCCTTACCTGTGGGAGGTACTCCGTCGTTTTAACATGGGGGATAGGTTTATTAAGTGGGTACAGATTCTGTACTCAGCTCCTACTGCGCGCATATGCGTGAATGGTCATACCAGTGAATCACTTCCACTCGAGCGGGGTACTAGGCAGGGATGCCCACTGTCACCTACGCTCTTCGCCTTGGCAATGGAGCCTCTAGCTTGTTTAATTCGCGGGAGGGAGGACATCAGGGGGCTCCCTACTGGGGGGTCCCCTGATAAAATTGCCTTATATGCAGACGACATGCTCCTCTTTCTCGCGGATGCTGGTGACTCCCTGACAAATCTGCTCTCAGTAATGGAGGAGTTTGGCTCCTATGCGGGTCTACACATCAACTGGAACAAATCGAACTTATTTGGCCTGGGCCGAGGTGCCCGTGGGATGGGGGGAGGGAGCCATCAACTGGTTTGGACGAGGGAATTTACGTATTTAGGAATACGAATTACATCTGATCCCCTTGAGTATGTCACTCTTAACCTGGATCCCATTACAAAATACCTCAAAAACAAAACTAAAGTGTGGCAGAAGCTCCCTCTCTCCATGACGGGTAGGGTCAACTTGATCAAGATGATCATGCTACCAAAATTCTTATACCCTTTGCAGCACTCCCCACTTTACCTGCCTAAGCATGTTTTTCAGTCTATACACGGTTATATTTCCTCTCTGGTTTGGGCGGGGGGTAGGGCGAGGGTTAGCCTTTGTACATTGCAGAGGGATAAGGAGGAAGCGGGTTTGGCGCTCCCTAATCTAAGATTCTATTACTTAGCGGCGCAGCTTACTCATTTGCTTGGTTGGGTGAAAGGTTGTCTGGATGAAACTACCAGTTTCTTTTTGAGCTGTTGGGGGGTGTCTGATTGGTCTGCGATTCAAAATCTGTTGGCGGGTGGCACTGGAGGGGGAGGGGCACAGATTTTGCGTCAGGCTAGGTTGGTGTGGAAGGCGGTGCATGGTCTGTTGAATGGTGAAGGTCTGGACCCAGAAACCCCGCTGTGGAGTAACCTGGAGTTACGAGAGTTGTTTGGACTGCAGGGCAGGAAAGTGTGGGGGAGGCATGGTGTACGAATGTTGGGTGATTTATACATGGGAGATACCCTCAAATCATTTGCTCAGTTGCAGGAGGAATTTCAGTTACCCCCTTCGTGGTTCTATAGATACCTTCAACTCCGCCATGCCTTGCAAGCACAATTTCAGAGTCGTTATCCCCACAAAGCTCTCTCTCCTGTCAAGCAGCTCACTTTGAATTTGTTGCTTAAGGGAGCCATATCTAGGATTTACTCAACCCTGAGGGCGGCCCAATCTGATAGTCTACCCCGGTTGAAGTCTAGATGGGAGGAGGATCTGGGGGAGTTGGTGGAGGAGGAGTGGGAGGAGGTACTGGCATCCACTAAAAATGCTACTTCTTCTTTGCGTTTTAGACAGGTTCACTACTATCTACTACATAGAGTTTACCTCACACCCCAGCATATGGTTAGGATGGGTAGGACTACTGATGATAGTTGTGTTCGGTGTGGCTTTTCTCCCTGTACCTTCTGGCATATGCTGTGGTCCTGCCACGCGGTGTCTAGATTTTGGAGATCGGTCTGGGATTGTTCCCTGGGTACCCTTTCTATCTCGCTACCAATCTATCCCAGGATTTGTCTATTTGGTTTATCCCTAGTAGACGAGATGAACAGGAATATACATCGGTATTTATTCTCCTTATTCTCGCTTGCACAAGTGGTGATTGCACGGCGATGGATGGCGGTTGAACCACCGTGCCTGAGAGAATGGATGATGTTGGTCAATGACACACTAGCACATGAAAAGTATGTGTATCAGTCTAGAGGGGCCCCTGATAAATTCTATAAAGTATGGACTCCGTGGCTTGACTCAATTTATGGAGCAGGTGTAATACCCTTTGTCCCACAGCTCGGCACGGCACATGAAGCTGAACCCGTATAATAATATGGTTATATTTCTAAGAATGGTGTGTTCTAATAGCATTTTATCTAATGTTATCATGTTTACATTGCTGGAAGGTGTGCTCTATGATATTGTTATTGTCATGATGTTATGTAGCTTGCATGACTATGTATACTGTATTGCTTCCCCGACATTGTTCTTAGGGGGGTAGTAGTTTTGTTATGTTTTTTTTTATGTGCAAAAATTGATAAAATCAATAAAAAGTACTTGATTCAAAAAAAAAAAAAAAAATACTAATGAAAAAGTGGACATTTGCAGTGGTAAAAGGCATAAGATGACCCCAAAAATAAAAAAAATATACTTACCTGCTCTGATGGGGGTCCAGTCTTGTAAGCTTTTGTTAAGGGTATCCCACCCGTGGACTCAGGTGAGTCCTATTAACTTCTTGTTCAGTCTGATATAATAGACACTCCTGTGAAAATAAAAGATTAGGCCGGCCGAGAGAAATACTTCTGACACAGACATTGTAGTTGTATCAAGTGGTAGGTCTCTACCTTTATTATTACAAAGCACAAATATTTATCATACAAAATAGCGTGAGCAGCAGGTCACCTCCCTCTGCTGCACCAATCATAATTCAAATAACACTTTTGCACAAACAACCGGACGCGTTTAACCGCAAAAAACGTTTGTCTAGACATTCTGCAGGGCAGAAGCAAACTGCTTCCTGAGGATTCTTATTCTTGCAAAGACTTAACATCTATGCAATACATACAGGATTGAGATATTGATACATGTCACAAGATTTATGACTCATATGCTAGACTATTGATAGATATCAGAGCACAGAATTTCCAGACAAAAGCCGACACTGTTATAGTATCATCAAGACAAGAAATGTTTATCTCTCATTGTCTAACTTACTTCGTTACTTGTCTGAAATTTTAAGCGATAAGAAGCAAACATCTGTTCAAATTTGTTTCACAAGAAATACAGCACTTGAGTCTCATTTAAAACAAATCAATAGTATAAAATGGAGTTACATTTAAGTATTAACTTATTGGCACCTTCCTCAGTCCCTCCTTTAATACTAATATTAACTCCTGCCTATACCCCAGAGGATAACCCAGGACTCCCTCCGCGGCAATAGTAGGCGATACTGTCACCATGCACGTCTGTCCCCACGAGTTGATGCTAATCATCCTGTCTAGAGTCCATGACGATCAGGTGGAGGGTAATGATCCCGTGCAACAGGATCCTGGTTTATCATGAGGGACTTAAACAGCCCTATCTATAGGCGAGTTGCGGGGTCTGAAGTGCAGTCTTTAAAAACATGCCTCAGAGTTTTGTACATCTTTTTCTTTGAACTCTTGTGGTTATATGATTTGCCCGTTTTTGAGATCCTCTTGGTTATACATGAAAAGCAACAGAAAAATACTTTGATTAGTACATAGAACAGCAAGATTAAACCTGCAATCTTTCTTCTGGTGGGGTACCACAGTATTTACACATGCACTTGGGAATGGGAGAGAGTCCCTCACAATTTTTCTGGGAACCCTCATTTACCACTCTGTCTTACACATGCACTGATCATATATAACAGGGTAAGAAATATACTTCCTTTAGTCATCTTTGGGCAGTTCAATTGTTATCTTTGTCTTTTTGCAATGTGATACGTGGACCCAAGAATCTCTCTCTTTCAGTTTCACTGAAGTGGGCATGGTCAACAGCACTTGGTAAGGCCCAACGTATCGTGGTTCCAGGGCCTTCCTCACATGTACTTTCAAATAGACCCAGTCACCAATCTGCAAACCATGTGGTTGCAAACTCTCATCATCAGGTTGAGAGGATTGTACCTGTGAGTGAATGTTAGACAAATAATCGGTAAGAGACTTTACATATGATGTCATATTTGCATGCTTGTGCTGTAGTTCCTGTGGAAAGTAGCATCCTGTCTTAGGTTTAGAGCCAAACAAAACCTCATGGGGGAATAACCTGTTTCTTTCCGCGGGGTGGTCCTTACCGCAAATAGGGCTAAGGGAAGACAGTCTACCCAGGTCTTAGCTGTTTCTGCCATAGCTTTCTGGATTTTCAACTTTAGGGTGCCATTTAGTCTTTCCACCCTCCTACTAGCCTGTGGCCTATAGGGGGTGTGGAATGCCTGTGTTATTCCAATATCTTTCATGATTAGATGTATGATTTCACCTGTGAAATGGGTACCTCTATCTGATTCAATTACCCCTGGTACTCCATCCCTGCATACCACTTCCGCTATGATTTTCTTTGCTGTAGTTGTCGCATTAGCTTTTGCAACCGGACATGCTTCAGGCCATCTGCTAAAGATATCAGTACATACCAAAACATATTCATATGTACCACATTTTGGCATTTGTATGTAATCAATTTGTAATCTTTGAAAGAGGAATAACGCTTTGGGTATATGACCCATCTGTGTTCTTGTTCTCCAACTCACCCAACACTGATCACAGTACAACTTAGCTGCCACGTAGAATCCTGGAGCTATCCAATGGTCTTGGACTTGTAAAGTCATCTGTCCTTTGCCTTTGTGGTCTGGTCCATGAGCACCTGTAACATAGGAGAATAGAGAGCCCTAGGGAGACACAGTTGTTCACCTTTCTGCCAAAGTCCTGTAGACGATTCTATGGCTCCCATCTTTTGCCAGGCCTTCTTTTCTTCCTCAGATGCTTGTTGCTGCATGAGTTGCAAAGTCTTTAGGTCAGGATGCTCTGGGGCTGTTGGCTGAAGAATGTAGATTACCGGTAGTTGCTTTACAACTGCTTTCTTAGCTTGTTAGTCTGCAAAGGTGTTTCCTGTTTCTTCTTCACTCTTGCCTTGTGTATGTGCCTTTACTTTCAGTATCACCATTGCTTTTGGTAGCTGGAATGCTCTGGTCAGTCTGCGTATCAGTTCTCCTCATTCCTGACCACTTGTCCGGTGCTAGTTACAAAGTTTCTTTGTTTCCAGATTGCAGAGTAGTCGTGTGTAATGCCCCAGCCATAACCAGAGTCCATGTAAACATTCACCGTCTGTCCCTGTGCCAGTGCTCTTGCCAGCGCCATTAGTTCTGCTGCTTTAGCAGATTGTCCTTGAGGGAGGGGTTCAGCTTCAATGACCTCATGGAGAGTGACAACAGCGTAGCCTGTATACCGTTTGCCATCAACAAAATAGCTTGTTCCATCAACGAAAAAATAAAAATGTGGGTTATGTAACGGTTCTTCAGACAGGTTCCATGAAGGCTTTACCTCAAGTTCCATTAGGGATGGGCAGTCATGTTCATCATGTTCTTCTTTGTTGTCACTGTCACTCCCTCCTTTTGTACCGTCAGGTACAACATCAACCGAGAGAAGAGTAGCCGGGTTTAGGACCGTGCATCTTTTGATGGTCACGTTGCTGGCACTGAGGAGGGCAACTTCGTACTTCGTGAGACGGGCTGCAGAGAGATGCTTGGTAGAAGCCTGGTGGAGAATTTCAGTTACAGCATGGGGTACCTGGATTATGAGTGGATGATCCAGCACAACAGCAGCACACTTATCCTTTAGTATTGCTGCAGCTGCTACAGACTTGACACAGGTAGGTGATCCTTTTATCACATTGTTCAGAGGTGTGTAGTAGGCGATGGGTCTTTGCTTTCCTCCATGGTCCTGAGTTAGGACTCCCATGGCATGGTTCTGTGTTTCATGACAAAAGAGATTGAAAGGCTTACCATTGTCTGGAAGTCCCAGAGCTGGTGCGGAGCAGATAGCCTTTTTGATGAGTTGTACCGATTCTTGGTGTTTCTCTAAGGATGTTTCATCCTCAGTGGCTTGCTTCTTGGTGGCATCATAGAGTGGTTGCAGGAGAAGTGATGCTCCTAGTACCCATTCTCTAACGTACCCAGTAAGTCCAATGAAAGCATGGTACTGCGACACAGTCTTTGGCATGGGTGCTTCCATGATTGCTTTTGTTCTGTCACTGGTGAGATGCCTAGTACCTTGTGAGATACAATGTCCAAGAAAAACAACTTTTGTACTTACATATTATCCCATGGCTTTCCAGGTCCTTGACCAGCACAGTGAGAGCGTCTTTTTGTTGTAAGCTGAGTGGATATTGGCGAACTGAAATAGGCAAAGTGTTTGGTTTCATGTGCAGACTCACCGGTTGTACTTTTAATCGTCCAACATCAGTCTTTCCTGTTGCCCAGAGTTTGACAGGGATTCCTAGTTCAGACCAGTCTTCCACAGTGCGGTGATCCTGATGGAGTTTTCCTTCTTTGCCGTTGGTTGTACTAAGAAACAAAAGCACTGCTCCAGCAACTTGGGAGCATTGATCAGTGGTCAAGGGTGTGGAAAAAACAATACCATTCGGAGTATACTTAATAGAGGCTTGCAATTTAGATAATACATCAGCACCTAACAAATTGATAGGGCAAGTAGAGCTGACAATAAATTCAATTGGAACCTCTTGTGGATGATTTGCTACTTGTACAGATAAAGTTTTTGTTTTTCTTAAAGTGACAGGAGCCCGTCAACCCAGTAGCTTTGACTTTCCCTTTAGAATACATTTGAGGTGTTACATCCTCCTCTCTTAACAGTGATTGGCCTGCCCCTGTGTCTACAAGACATTTAACATCCCTCCCCCCGGTAAAGTAAGAGTGACATACTTTTCAGTAACAGACAATGGGTCGGGGGAAGACAGAGGAGGTAAGAACAGGGATGCCTATGTTTCAACCAGAAGAGGAATCAGCAGGGACTGGTTTTTGGCACCCCCCCCCCTGTTCCTGTTGCTTATTTTTCCACTGGCGGCAGTCACGCCGCATGTTCCCCTTTTTACCGCGTTCAAAGCAAACCCCGGATTGTGCACTAATCCAAGGTTTCTTACCATCACAGGGCTGGTAATTCTTACCAGTGTTTACAACATAAACCTTTCGTCCTGCCTTCTCTTCTCTTTCTTTTCTGCCTCTTGCTCCTCTAGACCTTCTAAGGTCTCTAGCAATTGATCTAGAGGGAGAGTTTTATATGCAGGGCATGTTTTTTTAAGAGCTTCTGCTAATGAAGGGCGTAATCCCTCCATATATTTTAATCTCAACAACCTTTTACCTTCTCCTTCCTCGATTGGATTTAAACCTTCATTTCTGATATACTGAGTCATCTCATGCAAGTACTGTCTACAATGTTTAGACCAGGTTTGTTATAAGTTTGCAAATTGATTAACTTTCTATTTTTCTGTTTTATTTTTGCAATTTTTCTTTTTGAACTTATCACTAAACATGGTCTACAAAATGTACCAAAATATTAATTACCACATTTAGAACACCGTTTATATTGTAAATCTTTGTATAATTCACTATACTGCATTGGGATTGGGGTAGAAAGCGGGATCTAAAATCACCGGGTGTTTCTTAGGGGTCACAGATGCGCTGGCAGAAGTGGCCACGTTAACCGCCCCTCCTACTGCGCCCCCTACACCTCCTGTTACAATGGGATTATTATAAGGCGGGGGTGCAAGGAGTCCTTCAGGTGGTATATATTACGTAGAATTATACATTGTAAATTCTGCCTGTCTTTGGATTTGCTCTTCCTCTTCTATTTTCATTTGTTCCTCACTCATTACAATCTACATATGAACAACATCAGCAAGATTATGCTTATCAATCCACTGCTTATTGTTGGACCTAAAGTCCTTCCATTTCTTTACATCCAAAATACCATCCTTATCAAAGTTTCCTCTTTTGAATACTTTCTCTATACCTTCACAGCCGTTTTGCCAAACCTGTCAGTGACCCGTTGCACGGGACTCTGCCCAGAAGTGGCGGCTTTTGAGACAGAACCCCCTTAGTCAAGAAGAAGTTACAATCTTCACCACAAATCTATGAGAGTGTCCTAATTCTGCTCAATCCACAAATAATAACGTCTTATTATTTAATATATAGGAAGAGACCAAGTATTCCGACCAAAAACAACGTAACTTCTTTCACTTTTAATTCTAAGTAACTGTAACAATCAATCAGACCATTTCTAAATGAATAAGGAGTCAAAATGTAAACCAAAGGGGGGGCGTGGCCTGGACGCGGTGTGTAATGGC
>WWET01002347.1:9614-28810 GCA_011038615.1 Limnodynastes dumerilii
CACACACACTGTATACACACACATATATACTGTATATACACACACACATATATACTGTATATACACACACATACACACACTGTATACACAGACATATATACTGTATATACACACACATACACACACTCACACACAATGTATACACACACATATATACTGTATATACACACACATACACACACAGTTCACAAGGACTGATTTAGATTAACTATAGAATGTTCAACACTGAAATTTGATAAGATCATTTCTTCTATTTAAGAGTAGTATAAAAAGGTTTCCATACAGTAGAAGTCCATTTATCCTCTAAGGAAGTCCATAGCAAATATGCCTTGCTTCAAAAGGAATAGCCTTCCAGATAAGCTTTTAGTTAACATTTTATGAAGATTAATTAAACCATTTGTTAATAAAATACTACAGAATAACAGTGTTATAACATACAGCTTCAGTACTAAAAGATGTCTTAATAGAAAGGTGTATTAAGCAACCTGCAGGGCACTGGTAATATATAATTAAAGGAAGACCAATGAACTAATGTGTACTGTGATCCATTCTCATACGATAGATATTTCATAATGTATCTAAAAGGCAGTGATGGCAGCTTATGGACTTATGAATCTGCCATGCAGCTTATAGTTTGTCTTCTGTTTTCGCACCAGTAAATCACAGTATTGACAAAAGAATAAAACGCTCACCCCAAATAGTAGCTCCGCAATGCATATGCTCAGGTGTATATTTCAGAAGACGATGGCGTCCATTGTGATCTTCAATGGAATACAAGGGAATCGTCTGGAATCGCCTCCACCCCAAAGAGAAGATCAAAGGGTCTCTTGTCTTTAGAATTTTCTTGTGCCAACGGTGCTTCTTCAGTCGCATCTAGGAAATTAAAATACTTCTTAGCAAAGTAAAGGTTATGGTTTAGCACAGACAATACATGTTCCCTGGGAAACAAAATGACAGGAGCCATCCTCAGAGTACAGAAGCATTAAAAGAAAATGATTTTCTATGAAGCAGTATAGGGACAGATATTAGGTGGTTGAGTATTGGGTCAACAAACTTCAGCATCCGTATGTATGTATGTATGTATGTATGTACGTACGTATGTATGTACACATTTTAGGGTTATCATGCTTATAACATGAGTGCATAGTAACATAAGAAATATACTTAAAGAGCAAATAATTTTAAACCTCAAAAATATAAATTGTAACCAACGTACATATGTATCTTCCAGCCCAACATCTCTTTTCTCCACCGTCTCTACCTACCTCCATATATAACATAACCAGGGGTGGGCCCCTGTAGTGAACGGGCCTATTTCGATAGTGCCGTTTGCTCCCAGCCAGTTCGGAACTGGATGGGATATTGATTGCTTACCCTAAGTTCCCCCCTCCAGCAGCCTAACCCCAAGTACACCCCTTCCCTCCGCAGCCTTATCCTAAGTAGCCCCTCCAGCAGCCTAACCCTAAGTACATCCCTTCCCTCTGCAGCCTAACCCTAAGTCACCGGAAAGGGTTACTCACCTTGACAAATGAACGGGCAAGTATGCAAACTGAATACTCACCTATTCATTAAAAAAAATAAAAGGCACTTTCGGCTGTCCCTATTTTGCAATGCGTAACATCGCAGCGGGGACTCGCAACGACATCACCCTATCCTATCTACCTTCTTCCATATGAATGTACCCTGTCTATCCCATCTATCTACCTCCAAAAGCATCTTCTTCATAACATCTTCTCTACCTCCCTCCATATGTATATTTCCCTCCACACCCATCTCAATTCCATCCTCATTACCTTCCTCCATACCCATTTCCCTTCAACATCTCTACTGCTCTCCATACCCATAATCCTCCCACTCTCTCTAGTGCCCTGCATATTCATTTACCCTTCCTCCATAGACTGCCACCCCTTACACTCATCCTCCCACTATATGTATCTTGCCCCCATACCTTACTTCATATGAATATTCCTCCTTACTCACTCTTCCGACCTTCAAATACATATTATACCCTTACTCTCTCTACCTCCATCCAAATGCAGCCCCCCATGCTCTCTACCCCCTTCATTATTCATCTTCCTCCACCATATACCTCCCCCAATATCCAACTCCCCCCAACCTCTGATCCTCACTACATATAAATTTGCTTGCTTACTTCTTTACCTTTCTCCATATGCATCTCCACATCTGCCCATATACATCCACCCCCCCAACCCTCTATGCCTCTCTTCATATCCTCCCCCCAACCCTTTCTACCATAAGCTTAATAAGCATCTTCCCCCAGACCTCTCTACCATCCCCCATCCTGTATGCAATCCCCTCAATCTCCTTCTGTAAGCATACCAATGCCCTCTCCCTTATAAGCATCTCCCCTGATCTTTCTTTACCTCCCTCCATATACATTCCAGTCTCATCCTTCCTCCATACACCCTCTCTCCTTCCACAATATGCACCTCAGGGGTGCTCTAACCCATCTCTGTTCTTTAATCCCACCCCAAACCACAGCAGAGGACAGCATCTGAGCAGATGAAACAGCAGCTTTCCCTATCTCAGTGTGTGCTGACCGCTCACCTTTACCATTTGTCCACACGGCTGTTAAAGCCATTAGTAACAGGTTTACTGAACAATGTACGGTAAATCACATGCAGGCTTCCCTCCCTGACTGCGTATCTATAGCACAAAGCAGTCTGAATATATCTTAATTCAGTATAAATTGGCTGTACATGTTTATAATTTACATTATAAATACTAATGTAAAACATCCCCATTAATATTAATGAGAATTATATTATAAGTGGTTACAATAACTTTCATTTACTTTGTTACGAATTTTTATCATTATCATTTGGAGTTATTGGTGTAGTGGTCATAGTATACAAGGGTAGTAATAGTGGCATAAAGTAGAAGTAATGACTGCAACAAGATCTGAATTAGATTCCTTACAGTAGTAACTTGGAAACCCTCAACTGCATGCATTCACATCCCCCACTCCCTTGTGCAGTGACAAACTCAAATGCACAAACTGGATAGAGTCTTGGCTGCTAGGCAACAACCAGGACGAGTAAACTCAGCTTGCACCTAGCGCAAGCCAGTTATTCAGCAGCATCCCGTTTCCATGGAAACCTAAGGGTGTTACTAAAACTGGACAGAAGTGAAGCGTCTCAGTTGTAAACAGCATCTGGAACAATCACTACAAGCCACTGCGATTAACATCAAGTCCTTGCAATGAAAAGTTTAATTATAGAAGGCAAAAAGAAAAAAGAACTATTAGAGTTTAGAAAGTAAAACGATGAAGTTCCTCAACCTTACTAGAAATGTCTAAAACATAGCTAATCGCAAGATAAATGTGCCCAGGTAATTCTAGGGTTAAAATAGAAAATGATCTGTTAAAACTGTTAATTGCCTGTACCAATAGAAATTATGAAATTGTTGAGTTGTGAAATAAAATGTAAATACCAACTTGAAATAAGAGATTTAACACTTTTAAATGTTTTACCTGTATATAGCCAACATTGCCTTCACTGCTACCAAGCCCACCAAGAATCACTGGGTAATGAGGATCAAAGTTGACAACAAACTCACAGGGGGCATTTTCAATTTCTATGCGCAGATACATGCCAGGTCTAAAGCCTTCATACTGTACACGGATTTCATCATCCTGATCTTCAAATTCTGCACGGTTTAGCTAGGAAAATAAAAACTTCCCAAATTAAAACCTTCTAAAGAACGGCATTAAAAATGCACATCATTTGAAACTGGACTACACTAAAAAACAAATACAATTCCATGTCAAAGTCATAATAAAACTTATTTATTCCTAACCTCAGCCTGTCTCTGCATTTCCTCTTTGAGATCATCAAAATAAGTAGCATCTCCGTCGTCATACTCCATGTCAAATCGTTCCTTTAGCTTCCGCTTTTTATCCAAGCGCTGTTTCTTTTCATCTTCCTCTTCAAGAACAGGCGCTTCGGCTTCCTCCTCCCCTCCGCCATCAGACTGTGTAAGAAGATAAATAAGCAAAGGTTATGGAATCAATACCAAAATTAACCCTTTTAAAAATGTACAACAGATCTGCAAGAGACATCTGGGATGGATTTTGTAGAAATGGCAGTATAAGCAATATACAATATTAAAATAGGATTATAATTACCCCATCCTCTGGTGATTCTGGTTTACCCTTGTGGACTTGCCCTGTCTCAAGATCTTCAAAGTCACCAAACAGCTCCTCTGAGAACACACAGTATAAATTCAAAGTTAAATTCTGTAACTTTAATTGGACGGGGATCGGGGGCTGTAACTGCAGCAGAGGTCCGATGCTGGATCCCTGCTCCGTCTTAGTAATAATAACAATAAATTAATAATCTGCAAAAATCTTGTATGCCCAGATATGACAGAGCAATGTTTGCCAATGAGCATCCCACAAGGCCATAATTATTGGGCGCTCCATTTTGTTTTATAGATATGATCAATCGTTTATAAACACATTGGTAATAGTATATTGAAATATGTAGTAGCTAGTTGCATATACAACAGGATCCATGGGATGAAGACAGACTCAGACCAGCAGATTATTATATAATGACCAGACATTAATTTACTCATGACAGACTCCCCATTTCTTACCATAATATCCAAACAGATGAATTATTCAATCTAACCAGCTTAGTAACAAAGTTAGACAAAATAGATATTTACTTTGATCAAGATAAGATCGAGCCGTTTTTTGTTTTTTTTTATTCCCGACTTCCCTAAGAGCGTGACACTTACCATCTTCTTGTAGCAGTTTCTCTGCATCTTTATCAGTTTCCCACTTCCCAGTGACAAAACAGTCACGGATGTAGTCCATAACCTAGAAACAATCGTAAAATTAAAAACATAATTGTGTATATTTACCTTAATCAAGTATCCTCACAATCATCTTTGGTATAATCCTCACTGCTAATCAGAAAACCAGTTCTCATTTTAACTCATTACCATAACGTGGTTAAACTCTCCACTGTTGTATTTAAAAAAAAAAAAATGTAAATGTTTTCTTTAGCTGTTCTACAACTCACACATCTCTATATCCATAATCTTTCTTCAGTTCTTTACTGTTCCCAAGGAACCTTGCTCAAGTTTTTATATCTACCAGAGTGCTGTAACAACTATCCAATAAACTAAAATATTATGAATGACTACTTGCATTGATTCAAAACAATGCAACTTTCTCTTTAATATGGCTTAAGATTTGCTCCACTGAGAGAGCATTAAATCAAATTCATAAATCACCAGGGGCGTTTCTCCAAAAGTTTTATTCTGCATACAGGTAAATGTGAATAAAAGGAAAACACAAATAGAGGGTGTAATACCTAACAATAGCTGCCTGCTACTAAACAGCACACGTACCTCTTTGTGTGAAACAAAGAAAAGCAAGTGAAAAAAAAGGAGTATAACCAAAAGGTTATAAACAATAATAAGCCTAGTCCCGAAAGTTCAAAAGATTAAGTGAAGTGAAAAAGGATGAGAGACAAATATTGAAAAAAATATTATATTGCAAAATACAAGGAGCAATATATCAGGTTATCTCACTGAGTATTTGGACATAGGATTTGATGAACAGTGAGCTCATCTGACATATTATTCCTTGTTTTTTTCAATGTAATATTTTTTTTCAATATTGGTCTCATCCTTTTTCACTTAACCTTTTAAACTTTTGGGACTACACTTATTTTTGTTTATAACCTTTTGGTTCACTTATTGTACTTGATTTATACCTTAGCGCCCACTATATACTAATTTATGTTAAAATTTACAAAGCCTTTTGTAAAATTCAAACATATACACACAAGAAATAATATTGAAGACCCTTTCTCTTTAGGAATACCTCATCATCATCCCAGTCCTGAGGACTATCAACCACAAACTTAGAACAGTCTGTCGCATTGGCTGCCCTCTTAGATTCCTTGTCTGGACGATTGACATGAAACAAACCACCCAATTCTTCTTCTGTGCGTTCTTCCTCATCTGCCTCATTCTCTGCCACTTAGTGGAAAAGAGACAAAGTAAAAAAAAAAATCATGGTGAGGAGGTAATGGACTATAATTTTTATATAAAACATAATCATCAGTCATCGAGCTTTATGGCATTATGCGGCCTATTTCATTCATTTTTGTGGACCATTATATATTGGATTTAGGCTTATATTAGGTGGAATTTTGTCATTATTTTAACTGTGGATACCCCAAAACAGAGATCTGCATAATTTCTCATTGATTTACCAATTAGCAAATTGTAACTTCTTAACTAATTGTTATTGTGTTACTGGTTGTGGACTTAGTTATGATTTATACTAAGGTTTTTACAGTTGGTATAATATTCTGATTATTATATAGTTCTTGTGGCTTAATTATATACACATATATAGTGGTGGTTCATTATTAGCGAGGTACTGTAGTTTTTATTTTATAGATTTTATGATGTGTGCAGGAATTGGTGTGAATTAATAAACAATGTCTGGAATACAGAATTGTGTAATACACAGGAGTTTTAGGTCTCCCGTACCAGCTATTTACCTGTTCCATACACATATTTTCGTAGATTAGGCATTGACTGCTGCTGTCGGAGAAAAACCTCAGCCGCCTTTTTTTTCAGATCTTCTTTCCATTTTAAAGCACCTGAAAAACAGTTAAAATATAAATTACCCTGTAAATAGGATATAAATGATAAGTTATACAAGATAGAATAAGTGGTGAAACCTACCTTCTGATTCTTCAAAGTCCTCATGATCTTCAGTAATTTCATCATTTTTTAGTAATACTTCTTCATCATCATCACACACATCCTCATATTCATCTTCCTTTTCTTTAGAATCATCTCTTTCTTCTTCGTCCGAGCAGCTCTCATCTTCCCCACTGCAATTCCCACTGTCCAAAATTGGTGTTGATCTCTTAGTGCTGCCACTTCTCTTAACTCGTTTCACAGAAGAACGTTGTTCCCCCACACTGACTTCTTCATCACAGTCAGAGGAACTTTCAACCTCTTTGTCGCTGTCTAAATGTTTTTCTTCTTTTTCATCCTCACTGACCTCAAGGTCATCATCGCTGTCAGCAAAGACCGGCTTCTCTAGCAATGAAGATTTATTTGCTTCCTCTATTTTTCTTCTTTTAGCATTTTGGTTTGAGCACTGCTCTTCAACATCACTAGCCCCATCTGAGGTTTCAGCATCCTCATCAATATCTTCATTTTCCTCATCCTCCTCATCTTCCTCCCCAGAATCCTCATCCTGGTCTATGAAAACTGCTCTGCGCCGTACACGGCCAGTTTTAGCATCCACCACTTGTTCTTCAGTGGGCATTACAAACCTAAAACAACATAAAAATGTCAAAAGGGAAAACTAAATATATTGACAGGTCTATTGTAAGTGTGTCCATGAACGTTACATTGCAACTTACTCTTTTTTTTCAACATCCTCGTTGCCCAAAGGTGTGGAGTCTGTGAATAGAGATACTTTGCTCGTGGACATCTTTGAATCAATGGTGACATTGGTGGAAATGAGGCTTTGGACCAGTTCATGCGAGGGCATTGCAGCACGCTGTCATTAGAAAAGAAACGTCTTACTTTTTTAGATAATAGTATAACTTTTTAGAAACAACTCCCACACAATATTGATTGCAGCTGTGGCTTTGTTTTATATGGTAACCACTTTTATGTTCAAACATGTTTGAAGAAGTTTCTACTTCTTACCTGCTGCTCTTGTTGGAGATGTTGTGGTCCTAAGTCAATGTAAACAGCATCCTTATCATATACAACACCGCCCACACCTGAGAGGGGAGCATATATGGTTTTTTCCTTTTCATTTAAGGAACGCTTTTTCTGTTGGGTTGGGAGTGGACATGGGTCAGGCAGGAAGCTCACCTCAGACAGCGCAAAGTCTCCCATGCCTAAAAAAACAGATATCTTCTTATAAACTTTGTACTTATAATAAGAAAGGTTACTTTTAGTCTAATATATCAGTTCGACAAAAAAATAAATAGGCAAATTCATTAGAATCAGAAGCATTCTAAGCGCAAAAAATACAAAAAAATTAATAACCTGGTATGTGAACTTGGCTTTTATTCTTTAAATGTGACCCCCGCAGGTAACCATAAAGTGATATTTTACGGTCACACTTAGGATTCAGTCTAATTTCTTCAGGATTAGTCAAATCTTCCATCCTAATAAACAAAAGAAAAACAGTGTTAAAGAAGCATAAATTTTATTAATTTAAGTTAATATTTAATAATAAATGAAAAGAAACACCCTGGACCAAAGATATATAACAAAACTTTATATTTCTATATTATGGACTATATTTTAGATGCAAATTAAATTACAAACTCCACTTAGAACACACTGCTAACCAAAGAGAATAAAACGCTCTGCAGCAGGAGTCAGCAGATAACACAAACTTGTTAATATGAATGCAATAGCAAGAATAAGGTTGGATCAATATTAAGGCACAGAAATGTTATTTTATGAAACTTGATGTTCTGTAACCAAATGTGGTCAGATGCTCCATTATAGGCAAATTTCACCTACAAGCAAAGAACCTTCAGAGGATCAAGAAAATGAACTTCACCTGTCTGCAAGAACATAAGGATGTGAAGTTTGCCAGACCAGAGGCCGAAATTTCATCACCGAAATGAACCTCCCCAGATTGCGTATTTCTTGTTTTGGATATTCTGCAAACACCATTCCAGACAGGTAGAAAAGCTTAGCGCCCTGCAAATTAGCAAAAGTCCAGTGTTAGAATGGTACAAAAAATGTTTTTCATGAAACTTATGTGCAACATTAGTACTATAACAAAAAAAACTGTAGTTTTTTTATAATCACGACTTGGGTGAGGGAGGGATTGACTGTGTATGTGTACACGTGTTTTCATTTGGGAGCCCTGTACCCCTTGTAAGTTGTGCTAGCCACACCGAAACAGCTGTGGGGAATGGCTGATGTATGACCTGTGCTCTAATTCTGGGATAGACCAAGCTACAAACGCAATGTCTATAATGTATATTTACTTTTTTTTGATGGTCTCCACAAAATGTGTAACATACATATCAACATACCTACACACTAATCTAATGCTTAGGTAATGCTATTTAACTGATAACTGTAAAGAGCACCTGATAGACTTCTGTCCAGAACCTGTGCTTTAGTCTTTTCTTGACCTTGCGCAGCTGCTTGTTGTTCTTAAAGGAGTCCAGGTGGGTAAGGACCCCCATTATTTTTGGAAAACCATGGACCTGGCAGATGTTTAGAAACTCAAACGTCTCCATTTCAAATCCAAAACTTGCATCTATGAGCATGAGCACCTGGGTAAGTAAAATATAGATAGTTAAATGTCACACCTACAAATGGATAGATGTATGATAACAACAGCTTGTCACTTATAGCAGAATTTAGCTCTGTTAATGTATGGGTTCATGTCATAAGAGTTTAACAATAGTTAACTAGCATTTTTAAGGGACGGACATTGCAATTTTTGTTTGACTTTATCAAATCGACTGACTACAAACAGGTGTCATAAATAGCCTCCATTACACTTACTTCACATATTATATTCTTTAAAAGAAATATTTATTATTAAAGCTTGTGATATAGAATATATTTAAACTTTATTCTACAATACAAAAGTAGACTTTTATTACCAAATCTGCGACTTTGGCCAAATCAATCATTGTACTGATGTCACATCCACATTCTATGATGGTAAGACGTCGCTTCTTTCCTAAACCACGCAAGTAAGGAACAAATGAAGGAGTTAGAGAATAACATTTTACTATTCCTATTGTTTTTATTTCTAGGGAATGTATCCTTTAAAGCATATTCGTCCAAACGTTATGGCAAATTGATCCATCATCCACGCAATACAAATTTCTGAATGATAAGACGATTATTGGCTGATTGGTAATATAGTGTAATTGGCTGTAGAAAAAAAAAAGCACATTCTGGCACAATAATCAAATCATTCAATTTGTTTGAACAGCTCCTACTGGTGTATAGCCACTATGCAACGTGTTCAGCTACAGGAGAGTTAAGTTTGGAACAGGGAACAGTGTACAGTGTATGGCCAGCATAAGGGAGAAAAAACAAATACAGCATTACTTGCAAACCTTTATATTTCTAAGTGTGCTAAAAATAGAAATAAATTCATTTAAGAGCCACACTGTTAAAGTCTAACATGGAAGGTCTTGAAATAGAAATGGTTCCTGAGTGAGGAGATTGTGACTCCAACCGGGACCAACTGCCATACTGTGAAAGTCTGCATATCAGGCTTTCCTGGTCAAATGGGAGACGCTAAGATCCAAGGTATTCCTTTTTGTTTTACCTTCTTTAGAACTTTTGAGAGTAAACAGAGCAGACATCCATACCACTGAATTGACATTGCATCTACACAGATGCTGTAAGGTCCCTCGATCTGAAGCAGAACCAAGGCCGCTTATTAGCTTGCCAGCCGGTATGTCAACAGTCAAAACTACAACGGTTAAGTATTATGGACCTGATTCAGAGATTGAAAATAAGAAAGGAAAATTACTTCTTGGCAAAACCATGTTGATTTTAGGGGGAGTCAAGGTAATTGTATTCTTTGCATAGGTACTGACCAGCTTTACTCTTACACTGTTATTTAGAGTTAGGCTGGGAAACATCACCTCTCAAATCTAATACTGTTTGCAACAGATGAAATATGGCTCCCCCTGAAATCAACATGGTTTTGCCCAGGAGTAACTTGCCTCTCTTATTTTCAGTCTCTGAATCAGGTGTTAGTATTACATATATATTACATTTCTGAAATTTTTTACAAACCGCATTACATTGAGTTTACAGACTTCCTCAGGGAAATGATAGTAATAACCATTACTATCATTTCCCTGATAGAAGTCTGAGGGGGCTATAATATCCCACGAACGAAACGCATTGAAACCTTTTTATTTTATCACTTTGATACTTTGCTGCATACCTAGTGCTCCCGACAGCTGTTATTTTCAGAGATCTCCGGACTGCGAGACAGGGTGAAACACTACTACAGATAAACTAAAATGCTTGTTTACATGCTCTCTTTATTGTGTTATTTGGTACGCAGGCATTTTAAAATTAGTAGTAAAATTACTTATTTTTAAATATTACACTATGTTGCGATTTTTATTATTTTATTTACATGTGGATGATTGTTGCTGATTTCGGCTGATTACTGAGGCAGGCGGTGGCTATGAGAATTGGACCGTTGGTCCTTTGATAAGCTTGATATTTATTCATCATTTGACCATACTTTCACCAATAATGTTAGATACAACTCCCCAACATATTACCTTACACATCCCTTAGACTATAGAAACACTGGTTTTAATCCGAACAATCACTATAAGGCGCCATTCTGAGTATCTAAATACTGAACCATTTTATCTTAACTGTTTTTCTTCTCCACAAAAAATACTATTTCATCAACATCTAACAGAAAAACGTGGACTTTTAAACTAAGGATATTACTGAATTCAATTTCTTAATTTGCACACTTATTAATTTCCTTTGAAACGCAGTTTGTTTTCTGGCGCTCCACCTTGTTCCCAAGTCATCTGTATATTACTGAAATCATTTTCATACACACACACTAATCCTTCACCTGCTGGAACCATAGGGACCGCCAGCACTGCGCTTCTGTTCCAGTTATTACTCACAGTGTCCCCCAGATGGATTGAAAAGAAATATATTTATTTTGGAGCCATCCAATAACCATTAGGTCTTAATACAGATGTCTGCACATCATTTGCGGATCTGTGAGTGCTAATATACATAAAACTGAACATTCCAATTAAACTTGACTGGTATCAAAGAAATCGTATTTATGAATAGGTTTAGTATCAGAGCACACAGAAAACAACAAATAAAGTATTTTATACTAACAGTTTTGATTAAAAATCCTTTCTTGTAATAAATGCAGAACCAATAAAATGAACACTTTAAGATCTCACCAGAAACAATGGTCACAGGTCCACGGATCTCACTCAGCTTCTGTTTGGTGAAGTTCCTAATTAGGCAGCGGATTAAGGTGCTCTTTCCAACTTTTGGGGGTCCGACAACCACAATAACTACAGGAGGAGGCTCCAAGGGTGTACGATCCACCACTGGTATGTGATGCTTCTTTGTCTTTATGTCTTGTGTTCTGTAACGGTAAATGAATTGCTGTAGCTATCACTCCCACATTCACATCACCATTTACATCAAGTAGCATTAAGAATAAACAATAAGTAGTTCATTCTTTTCCTAACTATAGTCTACAATTGTACTACTTATTCAGCAAATTATTATCAAAAGTATATGCTGTTTTCAGAAATGTTTGTTACTTAACCTAATGTGCAAAGAGTGAAGTCGGCCACACACTGAGCGATAATTGCATAATGTGTGGCATGGACAGATTTGCTGAAATGTACAAACAATTCAATGGTTGCTGAGCCAACCCAATCCTATTCTGATTATTGGCCTGTATATGGTCACTATGTGACAATAGGTTCATATATCCCACAATTCTTTTCTTAATTTCAAAGGCTATCTCTTACTAAATACTTAAATTATGGAAAAAAATTGTGTGAAAAATGTTTTTTTTAATAAATCACAATGAAAGGATTACTGTACCTGTGGAAACCTTTTGCCATGCGCACAGCAGAACGCACTGTGAAAGCTTTGGGATTTCTTTTCCTTGCATCTTCCTCAACACCGCCTCCACCTTCCGAGAGCTGTTTATTCCGCTTTCTGTTGACTTTCGCTCCACTGGTTTTCTTGTGATGCGCTTTGTGTACTTTTTCCTCCATCTTTATTTATCTGTGTAACCCTGTGGAATAAATAACTACACAATAATGCAATCCACATTAATCACGCAAAATGCAAACATTTATTTATGTTTATAGTCAACAGATCATGCAACTGTAAGCAGTTAGATAACCTACAAGAAAATATGATTAAATACATGGAATTATGAACAGAGAAAATGTTTAATACAGTATGCATTAATATTTCCAATCTGCTGTTATGCTCTAAGCTAGAAGGAGCGATAGAATAACAGGCAGAGAAATTCATGCTAGGATCAAAAAAACAAAGAGATCAGTTCAGCATTCAGAAGCTATTGTGCAAGGAAAGAAGAGGAACAAGATGCCACAGTGATAGGCTGCAACCACTACCAGTCCAAGGAGAAGGCAAGCCAGTGACAACATCGCTGATAACTATCCAACCAGCCAACATCCTACACTTCATCAACTTGAAAGAGGTAAACAGATAAATAGCTCCATCAAGTAACTAAACTGAGAAACGCAGTCACCTCATATAGGGCCGGACCCAAATCTACATACAACACCCTGCTCACATACGCAAGGTGCGTAGGTGAGGTGTCTGGAGAGAAGGGTGCATGCACCCTTCAGACGTTAAGTGCAATTTACGCACGTATCTCCTAATAGTAGATCTGTCCAAAGGGGTGGGTTTTCCCCTTAATACAGTGGGGGCAGGGTTAGAGACAACATGCAGATCAGAGGTCATAAAGATCGCTACTCTGCGCCAGCGTATCTTTCATCAAGTTCACACAACAGAGGGGGAGTTCACTCCCTTCTTCCATGGAGACTTTAAGACCCCCACGCATACAGAAAGTGTGCAGGGGTTTGGATATGGTCCACAGATCCTATTCAATTGAACAACTTTACTTTAAGCCCAAGTAAAAACGAGATACATAAACTACAAGGTATAAATAGTCAATGCAGTCAAAAAGCGTCCACAAGGAATCCATCATAAACTGAAAATTAAATATCATTGAATCCAAATGAACGCAAAATGGAGGTTGACCAGGGATACCAAAAGCCACTGCAATGGACATGTGTTCATGTAAACTTTTAACATACACTGCACAAATAACCTAAATTAAAGTATCCTACAGTTTTGTGCACAGTGTTAAGAGTAAATGTTACGTTAGTAGAGCTTTATGGTTAAGCTTGGACTTCCAGAATAAGCACAGGAAATCAGAATTCATAACAGTGGCCCTGATTCAGAGTTTGAAGATAAGAGAGGAAAGTTACACCTGGGAAAACCCATGTTGATTTCAGGGGATTCCGCTTTGAGAAAGTCTTAGGCAAGACGAAACACCTCTAACTGTGATGTGTGAGCACAGCTGATCGTCTATACAGTGCCTGCTCTAGCGGTCTTCGGTTCCACAGGAGCACGCACTGCGGGTGGCCCTCTGGAAAAGAGCTGCACAGCTCTGTCCCTGGGCCGCACCGTTCAGTTTACTTCAACAGCAGTGAGTATAAACGGGATTCGATACTGCTACACAACATTTGGACGAGGAATTATCATATTACAGCACTGGATCTTCTTTTCCTATTGTCTATATTCTAAAACTGGGACATTGTTCTCCCTAACTGACATTGGATTTGATGTTTATTCCAACGGACTCAATTGCTATTTAACCGACATAAGCATTGGATCAGTGCATTTACAGCTCCCTCCACGGAGGCAGTTTATATATTCTGGACATTGTTATACTTTCCTATTGGATATTGCAATCCCTCATCAGACTACTACTACCCCCAGTCCTATTTGCGTACATCAGTATATGTTTATTATCTCATTGCGTATTATACATTGTTATTTTTTTTATTAATCAGCGATCCACACATATAATGTTATTGTTTTATATGTGGCTTATGCAGTTTGTGCAGTTCATTTCTTACATTGCTACTTCCTCATCTTTGCGGCCTCCGCTTACGTAACTTGCTTATCGCTCACTGACCCTGTGTCTTGCTGCCGATGACACTATGTGGAAAAGGGGACGGACACGGACATGGATCTAGACTACTCTGCAATCTTTTTAAAAAAAAAATATTTTTTTTTGGGGGGGGGGAGGGGCGGGAGACAGACGACGGACACCTGGATCTAGACTACTCAGACAATTTTTTTGGGGCTGGAGTCTGTTCGGGCCCCCTGCCAATTACCTCACAGTCTCCCTCCTCCACATCAAACGTGCCTCCTCCTAACCCAGTAAACCCTCTCCTCCCCAGACTCCTCACCCAGCAGTGGGACGGAAGCAGCAGCTGCAGCACCAACACCTGCCTGTCCGGCATTGGCCCCGAAGTGATGGTAGCCCATTCACTCCACCCCCCATTGCCTAGGACATCATCATCATCACCCTCCTCCTTCTCAGGTCACTCTTCAACAGCAGCAGCAGCTGCTGCTCTGTCGTGGGGGGTGGGGGCCCCCTCACTCCCTCCCGAAACCAGTATCACACAGCACTGTGCTGGTGCAGGGCCAGGGAGAGCTGATAAAAAAAAAAAAAATTAAAAACTTGAATTATTATCCTTACACAAGTAGCATAACCAGCGGCCTCCAGCAGCGGGGGCCGCAAAGATGAGAAAGTATCCTTACATTAATAAATTTACGTGATTTTAACTGCTGCTCGATACTTTTATTTTTCAAAACTGGTGAAGAATTTTCTGGTAGCTTATTTTAGTATTAATGCTATTGTTTCTCTTTTGTGCTTTTATATTCTTATGGAAGAGTAGACAAGACTCTCCCCAAACACAGCTGTTCATTTAACTATACCACTCAACCTAGGGTCACCTTTTTTCTGGCTTGATTTCAGGGGAGTCAAATTTCATCTGTTGCAAACAGAATTATAGTTGAAAGTTGATGTTTCCCAACCCAAGTCTAAATAACAGTGTAAAAGTGAAGCTGTCTGTGTGCAATAAGGAAAAAGCAAAGTAATCTCCCTGCATACATAGAATAATATTAATTAGACTCCCCCTGAAATAAACATGGTTTTGCCCAGGAGTAACCTTTCAATCTCTGAATCAGGGCAAGTGACATTAACAAAAATGTTCTCCAATTTAGGGAAGCCCTTGGTGCTGTAGTGGAGATACTAACCTGTTTGCCAGCACTGTAGTCTTCAGCACAATAAACATAAGCTGTTTGTCATTTAATAATACTACAAAAGGAAATCCAGATAGTGAAATTTACCACACAACTTACTTAAAGTGATTTTCAGTTATACTGAAACATATACTTGTAAGATTGTAAAGTTTGCTTTCTCACAAAACATACTATATATACATATGGTCACATGCTTTGTAAGCAATAAACGACTGATTAATGGAAAGGAATAAGATGTGTATACATCTATATACTGCACAGCTATATAAACTATATAAATGTATGAATACAAAATAAAAAAAATATGACAACATTAATGTTTTGTGTAAAAACTAAATCCAAAACAGGAGGAAAAAATAACACACTTTGGTTATAAGTGCAATTACTCCAAACTTCAAAACTCCTTTTACTAGGCACCTGCACAACACTTAAATAACCAAAAACTTCAAAATGGGTGTGGGTCATCGCTGAAAACGGCCCTTTTTTGAAACTCCATTTCTGAAGATGGAGCTTGTTAAAAATTTTCTGTCATGCCACAGAAAGGTAAGGGTCTATCCCTGTTTCCCCAACCGTCCCTTCCCAACAGCCTAACCCTAAGTCTCCCCTTCTAGATTCCATCCCCTTCTTGCAGCCTAAACCTAAGTATCCCCTTCGCACACACATCCCTCACTGCAGCCTAACCCTAAGAACACCCGACTAAAATACCCCCCTCTCCTCTGCACTAACCTGACCTGTTGTTCAGGAAGCATTGGGTCCAGTGGCAATTCTGCAGCAGAAATTAGATAAAGGGCCGTATTCTAGAATACTCAGTCCACAATTAGCAGTTAGCTGTGGGTAAATCTAAAATAGGTGTTCACAGTGGGGAACAGAACCCCTTTAAAACTACTGAAAATTGTTTATGTATTAAACAGGGACTCGAACTGGTTTATTTTACAGAGTATTTTACTTATAATTTATATATTAGAAAACGTAATTAACTATTTATTTCTAAATGAAGACATTTTGTCTACCTTACCATGAGCACTAAATGAATAAGAGATACACACTTGTCAAGTCTGGCAAAGCTACTCTCCAGCTGCTCTGTCACTAAAAGCCACAAGTGATGAATAAGTAACACTGTGGCTGAAGCACAGTTTACACACCACAGGCACTGTATTAATAAAAAATAACACTTCATACAACAAGGATCCGTAACTAACTTACCTTTACCGTCTACTATCATAAATGTTCAAGCATCCACATGGCCACCGGATCCGCCGGAAGTGTTCTACACCAATCTCATACATCCGGAAACAAAACCAAGGCGGAACGAAAGTGCTAGATGTGAAATATTCCCATTCTGTCACACAACAGTAGAGTAACCAGTAATCGTATCGGGATACTAAAGATTTTTGTACGGTGTGAGTTTGCGATGCTGCTAAAATAAACATTTGCGTTATCAAACATGAAGTAGCATAAAAGGTGAAAGTTGTCAAAACCATACGCTATAAACTGGGGTAATTAAAAGGTTTTTATAGACTGAAAGCTACGAGTCTCAGAATACTTTGTAAGATATTAGCTGCATTCTGGGAATTGTATTTTCTAAGCACCTGTAGAGGCCAGGTATGCACTAGCCGATAATTATGGTACGTTTCCAATAGCTCTTTGAGAATGAAGTAAGGTGGATTAAAATTGCACATTGCCTAAGAGGAGATCACAATGAGAGGTTTGTAAGGTGCGCTAACGCACAGAGAAATCGTAGAGACCAAGAACTACTGTTCCTTAAAGCAGACAGTTTTGGTTACCATACAGGGTTAAATAAGCGAATGTTAGAAAAAGTGAGATGTTTCTGTTATAAGGCATATTATTTAGGAAATGTACCAAGTCAAAGACATGTGAGGGATAAGAAAAAACAACTATGATTTCAGCAATAAAATATACCTAGAGTTACAGTAACCTATCACAACAGGCTGTTTCAAATTCCATTCATATCATATTGGCAGCTGAGTAAGTATCACACAATCCAATAACTGTAATGGCACACACACACTTAGTACAGACATCAGTCCATTATTTATTTTAATATCTCTTCTGAATCTATCAACCTTTATGTTCCTTATGATTAACTAAAAATTAAGGGTAATTTATTGTCTTGACATTTTTTTTTGTAAAAGAAAGGGAAGGGGGGTGGGGTGCTACAAATAAAGTCCTTATTCATCATCCATGGTATTATTATATGACTAGTCAAAGGCCCGTCAAATTGACAGGAAAAAATATCATTTATGAGTCTTCTCTCCAGTATTCCCTATTCATGTCATTCCAGCACCCAGTATCACCCATCATGTGTCTCCAGCCCCCCCAGTATTTTCATCCTGGACCGGACTTGCGAGTGTGATCCGTAGGGGCGGATACACATCTAAGAAGGAAACTTGGCACGGACATTGCCTCTCCCCGCCCTACCTAATCTAAATCCTTCCCCCCTCCCGCTTATGGCCGCCTCTTTCTAACTAAACTACACTGTGCAGTCTTTAAAGACCACATGTAGGCAATCTACGTACCAAACTGGTACGTAGATTGCGTAAATGACCAACTACGCATACATAGTACGTCATTTACTAAATATACGCACCTAAAAAGCAGAGGCTTCCTAGGTGTGAATAATGGCCCATGTCTCTACAGCTAATAGTATCCCCCATCATGTGTCTGCAATCCAGGGCCGGCCCTAGCCAATTTGGTGCCCTAGACAAGATTTTGGCTGGTGCCAGCTAGGAGATATTTTTTTCCCCGATATATACATTTTATTACTCCTAATATACAGTATATCAAAACTAAGAAAGGTAAATTACAAGTCATTTCAGATGATTTGTCCCAAAAGGAATACATATCTCTTATGTACAACTATATACATGTAATGCATTGTTATAAGCTATAAAAAAAGTTCCTCTAAATATTGTCGGAATGCAATTATTTTTAATGAGCAGATTTTATATTCATGTCATACTCAGAGGGCCCGATTCAATTGTTAAAAAATCGTTCGCCGGCGTATTTTTAACGCTTTTTTTTTTTTATTTACCGGCGTTATTTTTTTTTCTAATTCAATTCTTTTCTAGCGTTAAAAATACGCCGGTTTTTGAACGATAAAAATCCGCACCTATGAGAGGTGCGGATTTTTAACGCTGCCCTATGTTGTGCCCCAACAGGGCATGCTGATGCTTGTAGAACTACAAGCATCAGCATGCCCATGGATGGCAGGGCATTAGGCACCATGCCCTGCCATCCAGGGACCGCTGAGCAGCTGCTAGAGG
>WWET01002347.1:31360-54845 GCA_011038615.1 Limnodynastes dumerilii
GGGGGGGGGGGGCGTAAAAAGAGGGTTTTTGTCAGGTTTGGCTGTACAGCTTGGCTAAACCATTTTGCAAAGTAAGTAAGTAAATCTTTTGCATACAGGCAAAATACTTTATTTTGCATATATAACTCACGTACTGCATAGCTTTATGTTTAATCTTTAAATTAGAGTTGTCATTGGGGGTGATAGTGCACAAAAAGGGGATTGTGTATGGGAACCGTCGGTATAGGAGCTGTTGGTCCTGCTTTTAAGTGCCCCAAAAAACACTTAATATTAAAAAATGGCAGTATGATGAGAGAAAGCAGGATGATTAGCACTACCCTTAAACTGATGATTCCTGGAGTACCTGTGTGTCTGTTGGGGAATATGAGTAAATTGTGTGGTGGTGCTGAGGTAATATAGTATAGGTAGCTTTGAGAAGGGGGGGGGTGGTATACAGATATGGCTATAGTAAGGGTCTGATCCAGAAGGGAAATGGGTTCCAAGTCCGGTGAGGTACTGTCCTAAGAGGTGGGCTTGTAAGGGAACTTATTGCTGTATTGCTTCGAAGGGTGCTTAACAGTGTAAGATCCTGGGCACCTGTGGCTCGCCAGGCCCTAGGCGTGTGCCTAGGTTGCCTTGTGGATAATTCGGCCCTTCAGTGCTCCTGCAGGGTGGATGTCGTCGCTGGGTGCCATCGGGTGAGTAGTCCAAGTGTTCCTGTTTGACCAATGGCAAGGAATGGATGGTAGGAGGTGTGGGAGCCAGAGCAGAAGGAGTATAGGGGGTGAATAAGAGATTGGAAGGATGGCGGAAGAGAATATATAATAGTAAAAAGTGTGTGGAACTGTAACACTCACACTCATAGGCACAAGTGTTTATAAAGGAGAGAGAACTGTAGTAAATTGTGTGAGCATATGTTGCAATAAAATAATGGGGAGAGTAGAGGGAACTGTCAGAAGCGGTGCTGACATTTATTTATTTATTAACAGGTTTTATATAGCGCCCACAGATTACATAGCGCTTTACAATTTAACAATCAGTATAAATAACACTGGGTAATAAAAAAACAATTGGGTGGGTAGGAGGGCCCTGCTCACAAGCTTACACTATAGGACAGTGGGTTAATACATAAGGGCAAGTGCTATATATCACACGATGGACCAGCCAGGGTGTATGGCAAAAGTGCTCTCAGTGCTCTGTATGATCCAGCCACACAGCAGTGTTAGTAACAGAGATGAGGGATTTGTAGAATAGAAATAGAGTGTGCGGGTTTGTGTTAATAATGTGTTAAAAAGAAGAAGTGGTTGTTAATATGGTACTTAATGGTTAGGAAGGTTGTGGAATTTGATAAGCTTTTCTGAAGATGTGAGTTTTAAGGGAACGCTTGAAACTTTGTAGAGTAGAGGATAGTAATGGGTGAGGAAGGTTTGAGAGAGTGGATGCAGCCCGGGAGAAGTCCTGTAACCGTGAATCAGAGCATTTATGAAGTGCAGAAGTGACTTGTAAACCTTGTGATGATCTGAGAGAACGAGCTGGGATATATATTGAGACAAGAGAGGATATGTATGTAGGTGCAGTATTGCTTATGGCTTTATAGGTTAGCAAGAGGATTTTGTATTTGATTCTGTAGTTTACAAGCAACCAATGTAGAGACTGACAGAGTGGAGTAGCTCTAGTTGAGCGTTTAGCAAAGAAGATCAGTCTTGCTGCTGCATGCAATATAGACTTGTAGAGGGGTAATTTTATATTGTGGGAGTCCAATAAGAAGGGCATTGCAGTAATCAATGCAGGAGATAATTAGTGCATGAATGAGAGTTTTAGCAGTTTATTGTGAGATATTTTTGAATTTTGGAAATGTTTTTTAGGTATATATAGCAGGATTTAGAAACAGATTGAATGTGGAGCATAAAGGACAGTGTCAAAATCAAGTGTATCACCTAGGCAGCAAGCTTGGAGAGTAGGGAATATTTCAATGTTGTCATCAGAAATAGAGAGACCAGGTGGGTAGCTCTTGTTGGCAGGAGGAAATATTAATAACACCGTCTTTGAAAGATTAAGTTTAAGATGGCGTGAGGACATTCAGGATGAAATGGCAGAAAGACATTCAGTTACACGAGCCAACACGGTTGATGATAGTTCAGGGGTGGATAGATAGAGTTGTGTATCATCTGCATAGAGGTGATATTGGAATCCAAATGACTTTATTAGTTGTGCAAGGGAAGAGGTATAGATAGAGAAGAGCAAGGGACCCAGGACTGAGCCTTGAGGTACCCCAACAGATAGCGGAAGGGCAGAAGAGGTAGATCCAGACTCTGAAAGAGCGATTGGAGAGGTAGAATGTGAACCAGGAAAGAGCAATGTCCTGAATACCTATGGATTGTAACATATGTATGAGAAGAGAGTGGTCAACAGTGTCAAAAGCAGCAGAGAGATCCAGGAGAATTAGAAGAGAGTAGTGACCTTTGGATTTAGCAGTACTTAAATAATTGACCACTTTGGTCAGTGCAGTTTTAGTGGAATGTTGAGAATGAAAGCCTGACTGATGGGGATCTAGAAGATTGTGTAAGGAAAAAAAGTGAGTAAGGCGAGTATAGACAAGTCTTTCAAGCAGCTTTGAGGGGCATGGGAGCTGGGAATGGGCCGATAATTTGAGGGAGAATTTTTTTTCAGTGCGTGCTTGAATAAAGAGGGGAAAATACCAGTCTTCAGTGAGAGATTGTAGATTGTAGTTAAGGTTGGAATAAGCATAGAGGATAGGCATTGGCTGACTTGTGAGGGTACAGGATTAAGAGGACAGGTAGTAGAGTAGGAAGAGGAGAATAGAGCATATACTTCCTCTTCATTTGTGAGATGAAATGAGGGCATAGTGCCAGAGGGTTGGACAGTATGTTAGTAGATAAGGAGTGAGAGGATAATTCCCGTTTTATGTTGTCAATCTTGTCCTTAAAGTACATTGCAAGATCTTGGGCATTGATGGAGGTTGGTGGATTATGCACAGGAGGGTTCAGTAGGGAATTAAATGTACGAAAGAGACATTTGGGGTTAGAAGCCTAAGTAGAAATGAGAGCTTGAAAGTAAGATTGTTTGGCATTATCCAGGGCAGTTCTATAAGTGTGATGTGATAGACATCCGAGTAAGGGGTGGATAAGAGGAGTCTGGTGGTTGGGGTTACATGGACCTGAGGTTACATGAGTTCTATGGCGAGGGAGGGTCAGGTTAGAACCGGCATCAAGCTTGTATCAATGTGGAAGCCTTCCGGTTAAGCAATCTTAAGTGTGAAAATCCATTTCAACTTTATCTTATTGATCAATTTCAGGGTGGGTTTCACGTGTTCTATACCCTGAAGCTTCAAGCCAGCTGAGTCTGGATTATGTGTTTTCAGGACATGATTTGAAATACTATGTGTGGTGTACCCTTTTCATATATTTCTAACATGTTTCCCTAGTGTCTCTTAAAGTTCTGGTTGTTCTGCCTACATATTGTAAGTTGCATGGGCAAGTTATAAGGTAAATACAATTTTTGGTATTGCAAGAGATCCTGCTGGGAATTTTGTACTTCTTCTTGATGGATGTGAAGACAACTTCTGATGTAGGTTGATGGCTTTCTTGAATATGACTGCTTGTATAGGTCCTATAACGTCTTTTAGATCGGGATCTTTTTGCAGTATTACCCAGTATTTGCAGAGTATTTTCTGTATTTGTTTGGCTTTGTTGTTGTATTGGGTGATGTAGTAGATCTTGTTATTGGATTGATTTAGTGTCCTGTCATTTTTCGTTTTGTTCTGTAAAAGGGAATTACGGTCTGTCTTTTCTGCGGTCATTAGGGCTATGTTTATGGTGGTTTTATGGTACCCTTTTTGTGAGTTTGTAGTTCTGTTTCCTGAGTTTGTCTATGCTGGTGCAATTACGACTAATGTTTTTGTATTGTCCTAATGTGATATTTTGTAACAAGTTGGGATGTGATTGCTTGTTGAGAGGATATAACTGTTAACATCTACAGGTTTCTGGAATGTGGTGGTTTCAATTTGGTGTTGTTGATAAAGATTTCTATGTCCAGGAATTTTTTGACGGCTGTAGCGTGTGGTGAACCTTAGGTTAATGGGATTTCAACTGAGTCCTGTGATGAACAGTGTGAGGGTGGTTTCAGAGTTTTTCCATATGATGTTGATATCGTCTATGTAGCTACACCAGAGAACCAGAGACTTGCCAACCTGTTCGTGGTTCCAGATGTAGATGTTCTCCCACCAACTCATGAACTGGTTTGCGTAACTAGGCGCAAAACATGTCCCCATAGCGGTTCCCTGGGGCTGCAGGAAGTATACCTTTTAGTATGTGTCACGTTCAAGGGGTGTTTTGGATCTCCCAGGTATCAGAGATGAATGCAACTGAGATGGCTGGAATTGGAAGTGAGCTGGTTTAATGAAGGACAGGGGGAATACAGAAAATGAACAAAACAATAGTCTATGAATCTGGAGGTGCAGGGAGACCAAGGGGATTGGATGTGCAATAGGAGAAAGCAAAAGTCCGTGAACAGGGGTACACGCTGGTGGATGAGAGTTAGTAGTAGCAGGAGGCTACCCTTGGGTAGATGTAGCAATAAAGTCCCGGCAGAATAAACTGTCGTATGATGAATAGTTGAAGTGGAATAGTCCGGTTAGTAGAATATGCAGAATATAGCTGAGATGATAAAGGTGAATCCGGAAAGCAGATACTGTAGAGCTGGTGGTAGAGTTGAGCAGGTACTGTGGAGGTGTAGTCAGCAGGGCTGGAGTCATCGGGACCGGAGTTAGCAGAGCTGGTGTCAGCAGGGTTGAACCAACTGGACCGCAGAACTGGAACTCAGGACTGGACCTTAGGACTGGACCTCAGGACCAAACCTCAGGACTGGACCGCAGGACTGGACCACAGGACTGGACCTCTGGACTGGACCAACAGGACTGGACCACAGGGCTGGACCACAGGACTGGACCACTGGACTGGATCAAGCAGGACTGGACCACTGGACTGGATCAAGCAGGACTGGATCAGGCAGGACTGGATCAAGCAGGACAGGATCAAGCAGGACTGGATCAAGCAGGAGCTCAAAGCAGGAGTACCAGGTACCTAGAGGACCCAGTTGTTCTGGCAACGTTGGAACAGTGCACAGGGTTTAAATAGTGCGCCCTGTGCACTGATTGGCTGGAGGACCGGAGAACACTGTGTCTATTGGAGGAGCGCCGTCATGTGACCAGTCCAAGATGGTGGCGCCCATGGACCGGAGCACCGCCGCACTTGCCGCCAGAATCCCACGTGGAGGACGCCGCAGCAAGACTGGTGAGTATGCCTGGGACTGTCACTGTTTTAGTGACAGCCTCCGACGGCTGCGAGGACCCGTGCGCCGGGAGAAAGGTATAGACAGGGAACCGGGACACAGGTAAGTGCAGCGTCTGCCGCGATTTGTGATAGTATGAAGTTGATCTGTCTGGGATCTAAGGGCCATATTCACAGATCCGTTTTTTAAAAGTACACAATTATACGCACGAACTTAGCAAGGCAACACCCACGACAGTCCACTCTACTGGCCATGCAATCGTAGACTTACACCACCATTGACCACTGTTCTTTACCTGTGTACTTACGTGCGTATATGTCTTCTGTGTGTGCGATTCTTTATAGCCGTGCCCTCAAGCGTTCATATAAATGCCCCCCCCCACTTTCATGTTAATTTTCAAGTACGTATTTCTACCCCGCCTGCCCGTACGTATGTCCCCAAGTGCGATTCACATGCCCGTGTCTAAAGCACATACGTACGTATATTCTATATAACTTACGTAAATAAAGTTACTAGGCATGTGCAGTTAAACCATACCTAAAAATACGCACAAAACTCCACGTGAAAACGGATCTGTGAATATGGTCATAGGTGTGGATCTTGTTCAAGGAAGTACCTGATACTCTCCAATCCTTGTGTGTCCTTGTCTGTGGTCTATTGTTGTGTATAAAGAGGTGACATCACTGGTTGCCGACCACATGTCACTCTCCCAATGAATGTCTCTGAGTGCCTGCAGGACCTGAGTAGTATCTCGTAGGTAAGAGCGTTGTAGTGTGACATACTGGTGCAGATAGGAATCTATATATTTAGAGAGGTTTGTGGAGATTGAGTTTATGCCTTAGATTATAGATTGTCCGGGTGGGTTGGTTCTGTGTTTGTGAATTTTTTTGGTATAAAGTAAAATACTGGAATTTTCAGGTGAGTTATGTTGATGTAGTTGAATTCTTTGCGGGTAATACCTATGTTCAAGCCTGATTTCAACAGTGCAGTGAGTGCCTTCTGGTATTCCGTGGAGTCTCTAGTTAATTTAGTATAGGTGACTGTGTCCCCTAATATCCTTAAAGTTTCTGTATTGGTAACATTATTAAAGCATTCCAAACATGTCCTGACATGTAGTAAAAAAATACTTAGATTTATTTATAAAGCATTGGTGTGTATTAGGAAATGCCTGTCTGCATCTTTATCTTACTTGTTAATTTAATTGAATCAAAGAACTTGAAAAACCTGAAACATAATAGTCTTTATTGTATATGTAATAAATCTAATCCTCACCTTTTTCTATATCAAATTGTTGACATTAAATGTTTGAATGTGTCGTCAGTCTTTAATAAAAAGGTTTAAAATTAAGAGCCTAAAGCTGGCCATACACTAGTAAGATTATCGGTGACAGCAGGGGGCGGGCCGATAAAGGGGACGATTTTCCGCTAGGGAAATGTCCCGTTATCGGCACCATACACCTCTCCTGCTGGGACCGATAATCCTAGCAGAAAAGGGGGGTGGGGACAGGGCTCTCTATGTTGCTGCTGCTGTATATCTATGTACAAAGCTGCTCTGACAGCTTTGAAGGTATACTTTAAAGCAGTCAGAGCAGCACAGTACATAGATATACAGCAGCGGCTATTGCATGCAGTAATACAGATAAGTATCAGCCAAAGCCGTGCTTCACACAGTGTGGTTTCGGCTGATCCCTGTCTGTACTACTCCCTGCAATAGCTGCTGCTGCTGCATATCTATGTACTATGCTGCTCTGACAGATGTCAGAGCAGCTTTGTATATAGATATAAAGCAGCTGCAGCTTTGAAATATAGGGAGCCATTCAGCTTGCTGATTGGCTCCCTTAAAATATCTGCAGCATTCTCCAGATTTAAAGTTGAAAGATCAAATAATCGCACCAGAGCAATTCTGGTGCATTTATTTGGCTTTTCAAAAATTTATCTGTACCATTCACTAGAGCAATTATTTGCCCGATCACCCGATAATTGGGTGTTCGGGCCGATAATTGCTCTAGTGTATGGCCAACTTTAAGGTGTTATTGCTTAAATCAAATCATTTAAAAATAATGCTTTTTAATATAATGTTTCAGTTGGAAATCATAAGCTAGTAATACCATCATACAATAATTATTGTGCAGTGTATGACAAGTACCAGTTTGCTAGTGGCTACAGAGAACTGTGGGGAAAGGAAACAACAAAGACTTATAGGGAGAGGGGCAAAAAGCAGGGGGCAAAAGAAAATGGGGAGGGATCAGGTTACTTGGGGAGAGAATATAAGAAGAACAATAAAAAGTAGCAGAGAGAACAAGAAGAGATGCTAAATCATTAAATTAACAAAGTGTTGTTATGGAGTTTGTCACTGTGCTCCAACTGTAAAAAGAAAAACTCTGCCAGTCTCCCTATCTCCCTCCTTTTTCCTCCCCCTGATGGCTGCTCAAACCCCCTCCTATACTCTGTAATATTAAGATATATATATAAACAAACATGACCTGGCACTCTAGCCATTATTCAGTTACTAATCATGATCTTCTATCATTAAAATAAAAGTCATAGAATTAGTTACAAATATCTGCAGATATGTGATATAAGCCACCCGCCACTTACAAGGCTTCTCTGTTGGGTGGTCCACGACTTAGAAATATTGTCCATTCAATGAAGATCGCAGGGACTTTGAAACCACAAAAAATTGGTTTAAAAAAATGTATCTTATATTTAACCTCTACTATAATAATAAAGGATTGAAAACCAATATATGCGTTCAAGTGTATTTTTTGTTTTTTGAAACCTAACATACAGTAAGTATAATTTAACGGCTACCAGCTAATATTTTATCTATTGCACCAAATTGCTAAGAGCCATCTTGGTTTATGTACACAGATACATATTTGTTTAATAAAGTTTAATACCTTATTTTTGTGTTTTGTTGTTACTGTTACTAGTTTAGTTTGGGAGACTAACCCCTCTCCAATATGGCTGCTGCAAACTTTAAAATGGCAGGAGTGTCTTAATACAAACTTTCTGAGTACACATAGCAAACAGAGAGGGACTCCCCTACAGGAGATGCCTTGAGGCTGGGCAGGAGAGCTTAACCCAATATAGATATATTGGACCTGATTCAGAGATTGAAAATAAAAGAGGAAAGTAACTCCTGGGGCTAGGTTTACTAAAGTCGAGATTGTCAAAATCGCCATTGTTTACTATTAAATCGCCATAGATGGTTTTTTTTTTCTAAATCGCCCTTGTTGAGCTATCTGTGTCGATTTTTCCCATTCATCAGATACAAATCTCAGATTTACTAAGGTGCAATTTGTAAACTTCTTGTCCGGGAGTTGCCATTCCAGGGTACCAAGGAGCGCAGACCTGCCCGGAGGAGAAGCCCCAAGAAGAAGAAGATGCGGACTGACTCCAAGCAAGACTTCAGAACTGTGAGTATTAAAAGCTTTTAATATTTATGAAATATATTTAGAAAATTGTAACTTTGGTATCCGTTTTTTTTTAACTTGTCTAACATATATGTATGTATGCGCAGCACACGGGGGGGACACATACATATTTTTATAGCACAGGGGGACATATTACGTATTGATCCTACACAAGGGGACTTAAAAAAAAAAAAGATGTAGGGACATATATTAAAATCACTTTTACTGTAGTAACATTTGTGTATTGGAATTGGCAGTGTTTAGAATGCACGGAGGGACAGTGTGTGTGATGTATGTGTTTATAATGCACGGAGGGGACAGGTCAGTTTTTAGTGATAGAAAGGGGCAATGTATGTGGTATAATGGTACCGGTGCACACTGTGGTTGCGGCAGCATGCCATTAACCCTTTGCATGCTGCAGCTTAGGGTACTATAAGGCATGCACTGGAATACAAGGGCATGCTGTGCCTTGTAGTACTAGATGCCACAGCATGCTAAGCTTTAATTGGTTGCCGCAGCAGCCATTTTATTTTTTATTAAAAATTCACCTCCAAAGATGTGTGGCGATTTTTAAAGGGTTAATTTGCCATGATTACAAGCTTTATCGCGGTGATTAAACCCTAAAAACATCGCCAGACATCGGGGTAGTTGTGAAATCGCCAGACAAAAATCAGCCATATTAAATTCAGCGATTTTAAATAAAAAAACTATGGCGATGTCCAGCGTTTTCAAACGGCAACATAAAAATGCCTTAAGTAAATCTAGCCCCTGGGCAGAACCATGTTGATTTCAGGGGCAGTTAAGTTAATTGTATTCTTTGCATGCAGGGATATATCTTTGCTTTTGCTTTCTGCACATAGATTGTGATCAGCTTTACTTTTACACTGCTATTTAGACTTGGGCTGGAAAACACGGGTGTGGGTCCCCGGAAAGAACAGCCCTATTTCGATAGGGCCATTTTCTCTCAGCCAGTTTCGAATTTTCGGATGTCCCTATTTCGAAATTCTATTCTATGCGGGGACTGCAACCGGGGAAACACCACTTCTCAACTCTAATACTGTTTGCAGCAGATGAAATATGACTCCCCTGAAATCAACATGGTTTTGACCAGGAGTAACTTTCCTTTTCTTATTTTAAGTCTCTGAATCAGGCCCAATGTGAACTATCCTCCCCAATATGGCAACTGCGCACTTTCTAATGGGAGGAATGTCTTCATACAGACCTCCTGAGGACACATATAGCAAACGCATAGGGACTCACCTACAGGAGGTGCCTTCACTCTGGACAAGTGAGCTTAACCTAATATAGCTATATTGTGAGCTAAACCTCCTTTATATGTATGTGCTGACACATAGGGCCCGATTTAGTTGACCATAAATACTGGAATAAGTGTAAGGTAAGAAAAAATATAAAAGATAAAATATGCAATGTAAATTTGCCAAAAATGCACCGCGACCAAGCTTTGCTGGCAATTAAAGTGGGCCATAGTGTTATATAGTGTTTGGTGTGGAACGCCGGATTTGTTTTTTTTCCCTCTTATTTAGTCATGCAAATATTGCAAGAAACTCAGTAGTTAAGTCAGTCATACATAATGGACTTGATTCACACCTAAGAAGCTTCTGCTTCTTGGTGCAGATATTTCAGAAATGACCTACTACACATGCGTTGTAGGTCTTTTACGCAATCTACGTACCAGTTTACGTAGAAGTGGAAGGGGAGGGATTTAGATTAGCCGGAAACTCTGCACAGTAAGTGCAGTAAGACTCATAAATGCCATAAGGTACCTAAAAACAGGGTTAGGGCTGGAAGAGTGAGTTAGGTGTGGATCTGTCCGCACCTAACTCACTCTTAATTGTGAATACGGTCCAATGGGCCCAAATAATAAGTATAAGCATAGTTGCTACACCCTAGGACATTCTCCCCACCCCTTCCTTATAGGATTAGCTCAGTGATGGTTGGATCGTTCTTGTAGCACAAATCATGTTATTATTGAGTAGAAACGTTTGAATTATTTTGTTAGTTTACTTTCTGACAAACTGGTCCATGCCAGAGAATCATTATCATATAGTGTCTTAAAATTATACCCCAAAAAAAGGGTAATGATTATTTTCCAGCACTCCATCAGTATAACAGATAAGGGTGTGATATTTCACTCATCCATTATTATGCACCAGGCAGCAGGCAGCACACACTTCACACCTTCTGGATTTAAAGCAATTTCAGTGTATATCACATGTTTATTTCCCTGTCTGGGCTACTTGACTGTCTAGTGAAATTGTAAACAAAGAAGGGAAGTGGTGTCTAGATCTTCTTGCATACCTTGATGCTCATTAAATTAATTAATACATTTATTACAGCTAATGGTTATGTTATCCACTTTGCTCACCCATGAGTGTTAGTTGTTAGTCATTGTCATTAAGATACAAGAGAATAAACATGTATTGTTCTGAAACATAAGACAGGACAAGACTGTGTATAGGGGTTACCATAAGGGGGCTGATCAAAAGTTTGCACCCTCTCAGTGCAACATGGTTTGTCCTGATGCAGAGTTGAATTTGTTTTACAGTTGTTCTTATAGACCTGATCCAGACTCCAGTACGTGCAGGGCAGCTTAAAGTCCGCACAGAAGAGGGGAGTGAACTCCCTCAGTCACTCCCCTCTCCTGTGCATAGATTTTGTGACTTAAACTGCCATAAGCTGATCCGCTCATAAATTCCTAATCCCTCCCCTACTGTAAAATTAAAATGCCTGTCCACCTAGGCGAGAGGAGGGAAAGACCTACCCCTTTCATCTTAAATCCCTTCATATGGAACTAAGTTCTGTACGATAGGACTTATATGTGTAAAACGGACATATCATCTGTAGGGCTCCTCCATACACCCCACTTATGCACTTTGGGCTGGATCCAGACCTACGAGCGCCTTTCGGCTGCCCGTGGTCTGTGCGGCCGCCATCATAGTGTGTCATACGTGTCCAGATTCCTACCCTAAAGTCTACAATCTGCTATGTGGCCGTAAAGTCGTACCAGGGCTTTCCCCGCCCGGTCCCCTAAATTGCATGCCTATTTTCGCCTTTACGTTGGAGATACGGCATGCGTAAAGAGGGGGAAAGCCCCCTTTTCGTAACACAGGGAAATTACGTCCGGCGGACATAGGTCTGGATCGGGCCCTTTGTGTGCGTAAGTGGGCTAACGTTATGAAGTGTGGATCGGGTCCAAACTCTGGATTATTCAGAAGATCTTTAACAAGTCTAAATAATCGTAATATTATATGTTCTGCTTATGAGCTTTTAAGTGCCTCTGAAAATAACATATTGGTATGCTTTCCACATTAACACCCTATACAATTCTGCATACATACAATTCTACAAAGAGTTCATAAATGTGTATTAGTTATATTTGTAAACAAAAAAAACAAAAAAATCACAAAACAAAATGATTGTGAAACAGGGACTGGATCCAGACCCCCGCACGCTTTCTGTATGTGCAGGGGTCTGTCTGTCCGACGGAGATAGGGGAGTGTCTGCCCCGTCACTCCCCTCCCTTACGCTGCCAGAAGCCTGTCTAATGTCCCGCACCACAGATTCTCTTTGCAAACGAGTTTTAACACACAGCTTCCAATAAGTCCTCTATAGTTCCTTTAAAATAGAAAGATAGAACACACACAGACGGACCATAGTGTAATATCTAAATCAAAAGCTATACTACAGGTTAAAAATGGCATGCGTACCAAATATATCAAAATTATAAGCATTAAATATCTCAAGCTTATCTGTAGTCCTTACCTCGTCCGAGGCGGGAGCAGATCCTCCGGTAACCACGGCCGATCCACTTGGTAATGTGGGTAGTGCTGAGGTAGATATTCCTGCTTGCTTTGAGCCCTTCGTCTTCGTCGCACCTGACTAACTCAGATAGATAAACCTAAGGACATTTTACAGCACCTGGAGTATAAATAATAGTTTTTGCGCTGGTTCTGTTTTTTGTGAATATATATATATAACTTTAACTATTGGAGCTACATACTAAGTTCCCTAACACATTCATACACACACACACACACTTAGCCTAGGGTTAAGTTAGTCCACAGCAAATTAACCTACCAGCATATTTTTGACGTGTGGGAGGAAACCTACGCAGACACGAGGAAGACATACAAACTCCACACAGATGAGGCCTAGTCGAACTCGAATCGAACTCATAACCTCAGCGCTGTGAGACACAAGTGCTACTTACTGAGCCATTACATTTTATAATTTGCAAGAAGATGGAGATAATTAATTTAAAAAGAGCAAACTGCATATAACACCACTCATCTGGATAGCTCAGGCATCCCAGAGCGTATTAAGCTCCAGTATCGATGGTGCTTGCTTCTTCAGTCCACAATGCAGAAAACAGTACTCAACACCCCTCCCTCCAACACGTTACATTTATTTATATGTACATTACAATAACTGAAACACCACTTGCAGGAAATCATACAGGTTGCATACGCTTAACAGCAAAACAGCCAAACTCCTCAGTCAATGTTGGGCAACTGCGCCAATCTGATAACGGAAGTCAGTGTCAGTTTAAGTAACAGCGAGCAATCTTAATAAATATAATATATATAGTTTCCTTACATTGACTTGTCTACTTTTTGTCCACTTCTTCCCTCCCTCCAAAGAAACTTGTTAGGTTCATGCCTTAATTGTTGCAATTGAGAAGCTTTTGTTCTGGGTTTGCTCAGTGCAAAGGTACACCAAGATATAAACTGTTGGACATACATTCCATTCTTATAAGGCCACAGTTATATAGCAACCAGATTGCATCTGTTTATATCAGGTTTATTTAATTCAGTTAATAAATAGGAAAGGTGTTATCCATAGCAACCAATAAACTTCTATATATAGAATGTCAGTTGCTGACAGGGAGAGCTGATCCACAGCAGCCATTTTGGAGACTTTAAGGGGTGTCTCCTAGGTAAGTTGGCTCTACCCCTAGGAAGTATATTGTTTTGTCTTCTTTTGTCCTTCTTCGTGAAGAACAAAACATCTGTCAGACATTTCTTCTTAAACATTTGTTACTAAAAGTTATACCTTAATGTCTAAAGCATGGGTTAAAATTTCATTAGCAATTTTAATAATGCTAAAAACATATATATATGGGTGTGGGTCTCCGTAGTGAACGTCCCTGTTCCGAACTGGCTGGGATATCAATTGCTTAACACAGTGTTCCAAACGGTAAGCAACCCCACTCCCTAAGTCCCTCCCCCCCACAGCCTAACCCTCATACTCACCCATTCATTAAAAAAATTTCTGCGATGTTTCACATTCGAAATAGGGATGTATATATATTACACTGACAACATATATGTGTAACAATCACACACATACCTGTGTGATTAGCCCCACTGGACCACCAGGGACCGGGTCATCAGATTACCCATGGGCAACGAGCATAGACCCTGGTGCCCCTTGTGGCAGCATTAAAACCTGGGCAGTATTTTCCCCTTGGCAACGAGCGCACGGTGGCCCCCGGCCAGGAAAGCCCTCTTGCCTGCCCCACTGCTGATAATGCAACGGCCCAGTCCAGGCTTGGACTGGAGCTCCGAAAACCTTCACAGGCATAGCGTGAGGAGGACACGTGACAGAGGACAGGTTGCGGTACTCAGAGGTAAGTGGTCTCTGGTAGGTGTGGTGGCGGTGAGAGCGCGCATCAAGGAGAAAGAGACGGTGGTGAGTATTAATACCTGTACTCTGTGTGGTGTTTGTCCCCTCCGGAGCCGGACGGCGTGGGAAAGGTTCCGTCCCGCTCGCCAGTCATTGGCGAAAAGAGGTGTCTGAGGCCCTGGCCGGTGATAACGATTACCTCGCCCGTGCACTAATTTCCCCGCTCTCTCCCGCAGGCATTTTCAGGTGTCGATGTGTTACTAATGTTTGTCGTTGCTTTACAGCATTAGAGATCGTCACGCCTGGAACCGAGGGAGAAACAGCGCGTCTTCTCTGGCGGTTCTTCAGGATTGGGTAGGAACCTTTGGGGTGGGGGCGGGCCTGGGTTTGTTTGTATTGCAGGGCACCGGGATAACACCCGTTACACACACACACACAGACACAGTGCACTCCATATATAGACACACACACAGAGTACACCCCATATTCACACAGTGCACTGCATACACACACACACACACACACAGAGTGCACAACATATATATATATATATACACACACAGGGCCAGATCCAGAGCTACGTTTTCATTACGTTTCAAGACACAGGGTATTTACGCTAGCGTATTTACTATGCACTCCCCTCGGCCGTACATACTTTTGTTGTTTTACGCTTGCCAAAACCTACCTTAACTTTTCACAGCGTAATTACTGATGTACGCACAGGCTACGCGTACGTAACTGCCTAAGCACACCCAGACTGTTGGATTTAAATGCCTACCCCCACCTCCGAAGCATAATTTCGGGTGTCGTATGGCTGGCACGCCCCTTCGTTCGTAATTACGCTGTGGATACTAGGCTGGTACGTACGTTTAAAGATACGTGGCGTAGCATCTGCCGCGCACATGCGCATTACATACAAAATTGAGTTTTAACGTCACCGGCTAGCAGAAATACGCTAGCGTACTCAGTTCTGAATCTACCCCACACTGTGCAAGTTGTTGATATGAACAAGGAGCACCATTGAAGATTCCAGTGTAAAATAAAGTCCCAAGTTTCCTGACAGCCCCAGGCGACCCATCTCAGCCACCGAGTGACTGCAGAAACCGCCAGGAGTCTGTGTGTGTATATATATTTTCTCTGTATTAGTTGCTTGTATATATATATTATAACACTGACACACACATACACATAGTTTAGTTCTTACAGTAGTCCTATTTTTATAAAGTCAATGAAGTGCTATAGAATATGCCAAACTGGTATGTTTAAAGCATTGTAGAAAATTAAGAACTACATAATTAAAGTAGAAAAGTACAAACTTTATTATTAATAGTAAAAGCAGGCTCAGAAGGGAAAATGTGAAATAATAAATGAATGAATGAATAAATAACAAAAAATAATGTGAAATGAACACAGCATAGAATCCAATGTCAACAAATATATAATAATATTCACATTTTAAGCAGAGGATAGTTATAATCCTAGTTTTTTGTGTCTCTAGTAAAATAACAATTTATAGAACATATATTTTTATGAAAAATGACTAATCAGAGCAGGTCATCAGTAGAGCTGTTGTTGGCTGCTTCTGTCCAGCATGCCTGAAACTCCTCCAGGATATCTTGTAAGGATAATTCCTGTATTGGACCATATGCAGGTTGCAGAGAGCCAGCAAAGTCTGTTGGGTCTTGTAGGTCCCAAGGTCTTGTAGTTCCTGATATATGGGTGGGATATTGAAAGTGACTACTGGAAACTTGTTGCATATATGGATGGTACCGTTGCGCAGTGATGCCAGTAGATGTCATAGGATTTGTTGCTTCACAATTCTGTGTCCTCCCATAATTGTTATACTGAATACCAACTACACTATTCATATGGAAGTGGCTCAGTGAATGGAATGGAAGTGCATAGCTCTTGTTGATGTGTTCCTTTTTTTCAATGTTTTCCCCTGGACAAAATTCTCTTTTCAGCTGCTGCTCGCTGGTTTTGGGGACCAGATACTGACACCATTCCTTTTGTTGAGGCAGATTCTCTCTTTCTTGCACATTCCTCTTGTTCATCCTGGCTCTTCTGTTCTGAAACCAGACCTGTAAATATGGAAAAAGAATATTTAAATATCTGTAGTGTTAATGTTAATACTTTAATAGTTAATAGAAAATTACAGTAGAGTGAATTTTGAGTAGACAACAACCAATATTACTATAAATAAAAGTTATGAATAAGTGTGATAGTTTCCAAACATAAGACCATCAGAGATAAAGTTTTACATAGATTGTACCTGGATTCTAGATTCATGTATTCCTGTTAGGGAGGACAGTTTTTCTCTCAGGGTTATGCCAGGATAAGGGTTTGCTTCAAAAGCTTTAAGCAATATATCCAGATGCATTCTGCTATATACTGTGCGCCTCCTCCTGACCTTCCCACTGATGGAACTACATCCAGGCACTTGTGCATTGTACTCGTCTGTAATAAAGACAAAAGCTTATATCATTCTAAATAACATACATAAAAATAACCACTTTATATAGAAAGAAAATGTTAGAGATTATCATGAAATATTTAAATGTATAAACTTGTTTTATATTCAGCAAAAAAAAAAATGATATTTTCCTAATAAATTAACATATAGATGTCACATTTTTATTTATTCTTATCCTATTTGTCTGCAAAGTTGATGTCGTAGTTTTCCAGTTACACATTACCTGGTTCATAGCATTATGTGACATTGAAACCTATTACATACAAACTGGTTACAATTTGCCAGCAATATAAACTTATGAAATAAAAGGGCAGCAGTGCAAATATTGTAATTATGTCAGCAAAAATGCAAGCAAATTATGCAAGTCTGATGTACTAAATTTATATCCCATACCTGCCTAGAAAATATTTTTTTTTAATATAGCACCTACCTTTAATTCCGTTCTCCAATTCTACCATGTTGAGCTCAGCAGATGTTGTCAGGTTGCCTCTCTTACTTCATCTGACACTGGTGGGGTGCTACTTTTATACACTCTTTGCTCTTCCCAAAATATGCAAATGAGTACAACTCTTCTGACAACTTATTCATTCAAATCTTTTAAGGTGACGATAGACTCCCCCTCCACCTTATGCTGATTGAGGCAATACACAACTAGAGGAAACTGTGAAGAGTTCTATATAATTTAAGTGTCAATGGACATTTGAATAGACATCAGAAAAGTCTGAAAGTCAGAGGAGAAAGGAAATGTAAGAACTAAATAAAACAAAAACTGAAATGTATTATAAAGTTTATAAATCTTAGTCTAAGTAAAAATACTCCTCACATTTACCATATACCCAGATTTAGTGGATGAATTTGGTTAGTATATACTTTTTAATAAATTTACATAAATTTCTAAGTTTCCTTACCACCACATTTTTATTATAAACTATACCCACATACCTAAAAATGTAGCTAAGATTTCAGACAGATAGAAATGCTTATAAGCTGCACTTATCATATGCTCATCCTGCATCTATATAATATAATTCAGTGGTTGCAAAAGGAAGATTCCAAAGGAAGCTCAAAACATTGAAATTCTTTATTTTTCCATTGCACCAAGTGTAGTTAATGTTCTTGTAATATGCACTGTTAGAATTCTTGTACAACCCTAGATGTGCAGCCTTGGAAGCTAATCCCCTACATTGTTTGTGGAGCTGCCCAATATTGCGCTACTTTTGGTTGCAGATTTAAAAATATGCAGAGCACCATCTTTTAAGCTATGTGCCCTTTACTGCGGAGTGGGCAGTGTTTGGCATACTCCCCAGGGGACAGAGAATCAAAAGAGAGTGTAGGAAACTACTGTTAATTAAAAGTGCAGCAGCCTGTAAAACAATTCTACAAACTTGGACTAGCTCCTCCACCCCATCTTTGACATTTTTCTGTGTGAAACTTTATTTTCTCTTCAGAATGGATTGGGTAGAAGCCCTCCTGGACAAGGAACAAAAAACAGAGGGATACTTTGCGGTGTGGGAAACCTATATGAACACCCTTCCAAATCTGAGAAAACATAACATTCATAATTCCTTCCAATACACCTCTTATTATGCCCTTCCTCAGCTCATGGCAGACTGATGCTGGACATTTAGAGGGGTTGTACACCAAGACTGACATTCTCCATAACAATGTATATTTCTCTATTCTAAATTTTGAAATTGTATTGAAGAACACATATGTGAAACTGTGTAATTGTATGTTGTAAAAGATTGCACTCTCACAATGTGTACCAATAAAAAACTCTTTATTTAAAGATGATGTTACAATGAGGTACCTTGTTGCCACTTGATAGGACCTTAAGGAAAGTTCATAGCCATGTATACTTAGTTTAGAACATATACAAGGACAGAGTTTAATTTAAAAAAATAGTTTATTCATAATGTAATTACCTTTCTGCTTATACATATTAAAATCACAATTTGAATTTTGATAAGCAGTACAATATAACTGTCACACTACTATAATATCTAAAGAGAATTGAGAAATCTACTGTATCTTGCATGGGATAGATTAGTCTATTCTAGATCTATGCTTCTACCTGCTTAGGAGACAGGAAACTAGAAATGCAAATCCACTATATCCCCACTTGTGTTAGGCTGCGCCAATTCTCTTTCAGTTGTAAGGAAGCATATTTCTACAACTTTCTCTGTGAAATGTCAATTGACAGATTAGAAAAACTGTTTATAGCACATTGGACATTGAGCTACCCTTAGTACCAGCAACTCTGCTAAACATGTTTATAAACATATAAATTAGAGAATTATGGACCGGATTCATAACCCCATAATTTTTCTCATACGTGCCTTATTTTCCAATTCTAGCTACAATGCATGCGTAGTAACTAATGCAATCCACGTAGCGTTTGGTTACGTAGATTGCGTACATGCGGTCTTTAAAGTTACTACGCATGCGTTGTAGCTAGAATTGGAAAATAAGGCATGTATGTCAAATATTATGGGGTTATGAATATGTTCCTATAACACAATCAAGTGTTTGACGCTAATTGGGAAAGCAAGTGGAAATTCACCCCTTGGCAATACCACATTGATTTTCAGGGGGAGTTAAATATACTCTTTGCATGCAGGGGAGAAAACTTTTATTTTGCTTATTATATGGATACTGATCATCTTTACTTTTAAGCTTTTATTTAGACTCAACTAAAATACTGTTTGCAGCAGATGTAATTTTACTCCCCCTCATATTCAACACAGTTTAAAAATACAATATCCACCTGATTTCCTCTTATTTTACATCTCTGGATCCTGTTCTATATCAAATCAGAAATAAGCCGGATGTACTTCAAGCAGAGCTGTAACTAGAAATTTTAGCGCCAGGGACAAAAAGCAAAAATGGTGCCCCCAAACTTGAATTAATAACCAGTTTAACGTTAAAAATGGTGCCCCACTTTTTTTAGGGCCCTGGTCGATCACCCCTATCGCACACCCCTAGTCACAGCCCTGACTTCAGGTAAAGATATATGCCTTTTACTAACCATGGGCCAGGTCCACAACGCTTGTGAGCGAATTTAAGCGTGGCGGAGATGTAAAATCGCGTTTTGGTAAGTACTGCGCATGCGCACCATAGAAAATATGCTCAGTAACGTAGCGTAATTGTGAACGTATGGGCCATTCACGTATGTGTCACGTAAATACTTACGTGTGGGCGTGCCAATTTTACGCGCGTCCAAAATACGTCTGAAATACATTAAGTATGCGGGGGTTTGTATTTAAAGTGTACAGTATGGGCGTGCTTAGCTGCGTAAATACGTGTTGCCCATACGTACGTATGGGGATCACTGCGGTTACGTTGGCAAAAGTTAAGGTAGGGTTTGAAAAGCGTATCTTGACAAAATATGTACATTCAAGGGGTGTGACAAGGGGAGTGTATAGAAGGTACGCACACGAAAATACGCTACGCGAGTAAACGTACGGCAAATGTAGTTCTGGATCTACCCCCATTTCTATAAATTGTACATGTTTCTACATGTCCAGTAATTAGATGATCATTTCTCTTTAATGAGTTTGTGATTGCAAATTAGAGAGGGCAGACAGAAGTCTACTTGTGTTTTTATCTCTTATCCACTTTACAGTATTCACAGCATGAACACCCAAACACAAGAGGTGTCTGACTGCAGCATGACGGGACTTTACAATGAATATATCAATGTCATTTAAAAAATTGTACAAAAATGACCCAAAAGCAGATTTTACCATCTTGACTACTGTCACTTGGCAAAATAAGGCTGCACTTTTACTGATTTGATTTATTTATTACAACTGACAGAATGTTATTATATCTGTTATTGTACATAAAGGTGAAAGAAAAAAATGCTTCAGTAACACAATGGGCCAGATTTACTAAGCTGCGGGTTTGGAAAAGTGGAGATGTTGCCCATAGCAACCAATCAGAGTCTAGCTAAATCTCTAGTATGCAATGGTTAAATGAGATCTAGAATCTGATTGGTTGCCATGGGCAACAGCTCCACTTTTCCAAACCTGCAGTTTAGTAAAACTGGCTTAATATGTTCCATTTACATTTACTCTTTCTTTGGATTGGATTAAATGTAATTTACTTGATATTTTACAAAAAATGTATGAATGTATGAATGTTCATTGCTCACATTATTGTATTCAAATATTGACATGAATTAATTAATAAAGCCAGTTCAATTGAATGGTGTAAAGGAACAACACAAGCAGATGGACAGAAATGTAAATACATCTTTAAATCCTTTATATATTGCTCAATATTATGAACATTATGAGCTGTTACTCCTACGCAAAACCATTTTGATTTTAGGGGTAGTCAAATTTAATTCTATGCATGAAGGGAAAATACTTTGCTTTTGCTTATTGCACACAGATACTAACCAGCTTTAATCATCTTTCAACTATAATACTGTTTGCAACAGATTAAATTTGACTCCACTGAAATCACCATGGCTTTGCCCAGGTGTAATTTTCCTCTCTTAGGACCGGATTCAGGCCCCCACACGTTTTCCGTACATGCGGGGCTCTGTACCTCCGAGAGGGATAAAGGAGTGCACGCCCCCTGTCACTCCCCTCTCTTGTGCGGGTTTCCTGCATTAACTCTATCGTGCGGATCAGCGGTCCATACGACCACTGATCCGCAGCAGTGTGGGAGCCCCCTCCCACACTGTACACTTAGCATGCTTCCCCCCAACCACTTTAGCAGACGGAGGGGAAGCTCAACCCATTTCCATTGTTTGTATGCTAGGGTTACTATAGTTCCTAGCGTAACATCTGGAAAGAATGTTTTGGCATTGCGCATGCGTGCTCTGGATGTTCCACAACGGAAATCCTTGCATACGGAACCCAGTGGGGGGGGGCATAGATATGTGTGCAGATGAAGGTAAGTGGGTGGTGCTAGGAAGATCCACATGGATCTTTGTTTGTATGCATTTAATGTAGGGTTCTGGATACCTAACTCTTGCTTTTCTGACATGCCACTCAAGGGTTTGTTGTATGTTCCATTTATCTCTACATATGGCAATCCCACAGAGGGGCATCAAGTTAATGTAAATGAAAATAAGGTGATGCTAGACTTACTGTATTGAATGCTAGAGTTCCCTGTATGGGACATCCATCAGATTATTTATATCAGGCAATGATGCAAAAGATACGAGAGATATCTTTTCTAGAAATAATACTGTTTTGTTTAATATAACACATAAGGCTTGTGTGCTTTTCTGTTTATATTACATATATCAATGAAAGAATACTGGAGGTCTACTAGATTAGAGAAAAACAATGCACTGCGACAGAGGAGGACTAAGAACTTGAACTTTAACGTGAACGTTGGCACATCTCCTGCTATCCAAGGCCCGCTGCTCAATATACATGCCCCATCCTATAATCAAATATTGTGCCCTCATAATAAATTACTTAAAAAGTGCCCACATGTTCCCCCAAAAAATATAAAGTAAAAAAATATGGCCAATATCCATGTCCTGGTCATTAAACAAATTCATTGTAGTGTCCACAGAAAAAGTCTCAAAAAATGGCCAAAAGTTCCTTAAAAAATGAATAAACACATACCGGTACTTACCTGCTCTGATGGGGGTCCAGTCTTGTAAGCTTTTAATCCGGTGGTTACCTTGGCAAAAAAAAAACGATTGGACTATGCTATGGACATCCCGGCGCTAATGACAGTTGTACTGTCATTGGGGTATACTTATACCCTTTGCCAGCGTGGGAATTCTCAACTTACATTGTGATATTTCCAAATGTTTGAAATATAACAATGTAAATCTGGCCCTAAAACAACGGATGGCAGTACGGGCCACACTGCCATCCTTTTTTTGGGGGCCAGCTTCCTCCCACAAGGTTTGCGCAGGGAGTTTGGCTGAGTTATTTGATGCAGCCCTGTTATTCACAGAAATAGGATTAGAAGGATCAAACCAGTTTTCAAACTGCCCAGCCCACTGATAGGAGTTTAGGTGCTGGGCCGGTAGTCAGTGCTTAACAGACAGCTGACATCTGTCAGTGAGATGAAATACCGATGTCTGCCTGTGTGTGAGCGGTGACTGGACACACATGCAGAGATATCTGTATCATCTGATGTTTTCTCCGTTCATTAACAGCTGCAGAAGCCGGCAATACAGAGAGAGGGGTGTGTGTGTGTGTGTGTCACATGCAGAGACTCTGGTAACACTGGCTGCATCTCAAAGAAAATGGCAGACGGTACAGATATCTCTGCATGTGTCTAGTCACCACTCACACACAGTCAGTCGTCGGTATTGCTGGCTTCTTCTCACATTGACACTTTTCCTACCTTGTTGCTCTGATGATTCAAGAGACAAGGAGAGGGGTAAAGCCCCATACACACTACAGTTTTTTTTAAAGAATAATCATTCAAAACACCCGTGAAAGGAGTGTTTTGAACGATATCGTGCAAGTGTGTACGCTGCAATGATCATGCCTGATTGTTGAAAAAATCGTTTGATCGCATTTTTTAAATACCGTATTTTTCGGACCATAAGACGCACCTAGTTTTTAGAAGGAAGAAAACAGGAAAAAAATATTTTGAACCAAATAGTGTCCTGCACCCAGCATCACCCATCTGTCCAGCACCCAGCATCAACCATCATGCCCTCACCCCACCAT
>WWET01002347.1:56772-67677 GCA_011038615.1 Limnodynastes dumerilii
CGGGGATAGAGGGGATACGTAAGTTACGTAGCGGGGGCCGCAAAAATAAAGAAGTACCAAAAAATCTACCTATTATAAAAAAAAAACAACTATTTGGTCATTGTTTGGTGGGGCCCCTTCTAATTTTTTCACCTAGGGCCGCCGATATATGCACTGAATCACCAATTAAATATATGTTAACCCTATTGGCCACTGCTGTGGGCTTGCCCCTCAAGCTAAAATTTTCCAGCTAGTCTCTGAATAAGTCCCTATTACCCAAATATGCATGTAGCTAACCAGTTTTTCCAGTTTATCCATATTTAACAATCTCTGAGACAAGTTCACGCAAAGTAAATCCACAATTATTTTAGTTATCACTAACGATTCCCTCCACTTTTCACATTAAATTTACCCAGTGTTTCCATATTACTATAATCCAACCACATTTCCCAGTCACTTACCTGTACTGGCTCCTCCTCCTCCAGCTGTTCTCTCAGAAGAACAGACAGTAAGCAGTGCACAGGGCAGTTTCTTTTTCACTTTCTTACTGTACAATAAAGAACCATGGATCAGCCACTTATATAATTTTATTAATTCATTGGAAATTTGCAGTTGACAATAACACTCAGTTGTATGTATGTTGTACCTGTCCTGAAATTTTAACTACTAAAAACATACAAACTTAACTGTGACCCTAGAGTATGATGACTATAACCTTTCCTGCCTGGCAGCTCTGCACCTCCCCGTCACCCTAACGTAGGCGGTGCTGGATCTCTATAGGTACAACGTACGTAAAGGTTCGCTCTCCTATAACCAATAGCATGAAGTGAGCAAAGGACGGGTTTGTATCACGTGATTGCAGAGAGCGTCCAGCTACCGCGTACACATTCAGCGTTTTCATCATGGCAGCGGTCAGCAGTGCTTCCTACTTTCAGCGAGCCAGTCTCTTCTGGATGATAGTCATCGCCGTTTCCATGAGTTTTTTCACAGTAAGCAAAGACTTTGGGGCACATATCTGGCGCAGCATCTCCATTCACACAATTCTCTCAACGTGGGCTTCTCTGATTAAAGCAGCCTGCGTCTCTTCACGTGAACTGCTTTTATTAGCCAATCACAATTGCGCGGACGGATTAAGTTGGCCAATCGGGTAACAGAAGTTATGCGTTGCTGTCCACGTGTTCGCCTAGTGTCAGTTCTTGTGAGTGTCAGGGTACACAGGTTGATCGTGTGCGTGGGATGGACAATAATGTATTTGTGAAATGACAATTACACTAGTGTGTAGGCAATACAGTATAATGACATATAAACTTTAAAGCCGCAGAAGTTCTGTACATATTTTTTATATTGAATATTATTTATTTTCTCTATATAATTATGTTAAGTTTATTTTTGCAGAAGTTAAAATTCACAATTTAATATTTTGTGAGTTTAACGACTGCTTTATTTGTCCATACACATAACACAATAGTGCACTTTAAATAGATATACCAACAACATCAACTTCAATATAAAGTGACTAGAACCACAGATACTAACAGCAGAATTTGGCTGTCAGAATAGCAATGCGCATGCCAGATGGTCTGTGACTGATCTTCATATGTACCGAACTTTGTTCCATAAGGTGGAGATCTGTCTGACAAGGTGGTCCAATTTAATTTTACTGTAGGGTAAGCCACTCCTGGGCTAAACCATGTTGATTGCAGAGGGAGTCAAGTTAATTGTATTCTTTGCATGCAGGGATATATATATATATCTTTGAATTGCTTACTGCACACAGATACTGACCAGCTTTACTATCACATTGTTATTTAGACTTTGGATAGGAAGCATCACCTCTCAACTCTAATACTGTTTGCAACAGATGAAATATGACTCCCCTGCAATCAACATGGTTTATTCCAGGAGTAACTAATTTCAAGCACTTACTTAAGTCTGGATCCAGCCCTTAGAGTGGTAAGCGGTCGCGCCGACTGCTGATCCACACGTGGAATTAAGGCTGCCTATTGGCAGCGTAAGTCACTAAAGTTCCGAACGAGAGAGTGGAGTGAAGGTGGAGTTCACTCCCCTCTTTCGTGTGGACTGTCAAACCTCTAAACCTATAACACACATAGGTTATGATCTGGTCCCAGTGTTTTTTTTTTGTCATAGAACGAACCAGAAGGGGGGGCACAGGCACCATTTTTCGACGGTTTTTCCAAGTTTTAAAAGTTTTGGCGGCAAAATCATTAAAACGGTGCATGCAGCTGCTTGTGTGTCGAGTCTGATGCATGCTTGCTTCATCCGTGCTGGTTGTAATGGCACTGTGATTGGTCGTGTAGTCGCGCATGAGTTGCAGTGAGTTCCGGCACCTTTTTTCTTACAAAAAAAAGCACTGTTTGGTCCTATGTGTGTATCTGTATTAAATTAGGTGTAGCAAGGTAGCTTTTTATTAACACGGACAGTTATTTTTAAGGGTTAAATTATTTTAGGGTATTTAATCATTTTTGTATTGTAAGACATTCAGAAGACTGGGTCATTAGGATGTGAAGTATGTTGTATGGTGGTTGCTGGGATGCAGTCTTTATTGAATGGTGCTCACAAGGCTGTTTTTTTTAATTTATTGTGGTTACAAGAGTTTTTGTATTTTATGAAGCTCACATGGATATGCTATCTATATCTTTGTGGCTCCAAGATTGCTTTTTCTGTTGTATGGTGGTGACTAGGGTGTAGTCTGTATTGTATGGCGGTCACTATGATGCAGTCTTTATTCATAACTCCCATCTGTCACGATTTTAGTGGAACAGATTTTGCTAAATTTTTCTGAGGTTTTTTTTTTACTTTTTTTTTTTTTTTTTTTTTATGGGGTCTTTATTATTGAAAAATAAGATTAGCTTTTTTCTTCTTTAGTTTGTACCTATTGTCAGGCTTGTTGGTGCCCCGCCTCTTTTTTTGCATATTACTATATATAACCTTGTTTCTAACTTTATAAGCAAATAAGAGCATTTGTAATTAGTTAAGTATCTTGTGGCGGGAGTTTTTTCTTTTTTTTTTTTTTTTTGCTGATGGGGTCTTTAATAATTAATCATGGAAGTATCTATTAATTTAAGGTACAAGTAATAGAACATGCCAAACACCCTATTCACATTTTCATTTTCTGACTATCCTTCCATTTTTAGTGGACAGTTTTCTGGCCTGCGCAAGTTCCTTATGACCAACTGGGACCCCTAGGCTCATTTGCACAATACATGGTAAAGAATCACCACAATGTCTTGTATTATGGGTAAGTTTGTGATTTTCTCTTCTTATAAGTGTCTTACTAAGCAGGTCAAATATAAAAAAAAATAAAACCATTTAAAGAAGTGGTTTTTAATGAGTATGAACCAGATCCATGGAGAGATCCGTACTGGATTCAGCTGTCCATGTAGGCGATAGGAGGTCACTTTTATTGATTTTAATGGTAGACATGTCTTCGTATAAACACCGGTCAGAACTTATTCCTTTTTAGTGTCAAGACTTTTCTCCAGTCACCGTGAAGAAAACCAGAATCAGGTTAAACAATGTTATATAAAAAAGACCCCTGAGCATCCACATAAATTATTCATGGAAAAATAATAATACTTAGATCATCCAGCATATAAATCTTTTTAAAAGGAGTATGTTTGTGTATCTAACGCAGGCATGATCAGTTTCAGCACTCGACCAGACGCCGATTCACATCCCCTGTAATTTTTAACAAACGTGCCTAATTTTACGATTCTAGCTACAACGCAGGCGTAGTAACTATTTTACTCTATGCAGTGTTCTGTTATGTAGATTGTGTACATGCTGTCTTTAAAAACACTAGTTTGCGGTTAAAATGGGTGTATCAGAAGTCTATATCTGTTGATAATCTATTAGCTCATGTATACTTGTGATCGCACTCAACCCCCTATCAGAACCTGTTAGACGTGTCATTGATCAGATTGCACGGCAAACAGACATCTAGTTCCAAATCTGAATTATTATTGGTCTCCGACATGACTATAAACTGTAAAGAGTATTTTGATGAGCTTCACATGAAAATATTATTAGTATTATTCGTGTTATTTGTATTCTTGAATGTGACATTACATTTCAAAATTTCATTCAGTTCTATTGCTGTGAATTATTTGAAAGGTATAGCATGGTCTGCCAAACATTACAGGCTGGTTCCAGACCCCAAAGCATAACAATATATCGGAGGCCTATAGGAGATCCAAATGGCACACAACTTCAACACTTTAACTTGGCAAGTACTTACCAGGTACAGCCAAACACACTGCAGCTTTCTGTCCCCCAGCGATCCAAATGCAAGTATTGGAGAGTACACCATTATTTATTTGGAAATAGTGGTTATACTTTGTTCAATCACATCAGAGATAATGCGAATAAACTAAAAGTATAGTCATGAATAAAATTATCTTCGAAATTAAAATATTTTGTTGTTATTAATAAAAAAATAAAATAAAAAATATGCAGTGCATGAGCATTCCAATATCTATTGTATTGCATTAGGAAAATTAGAAAATGAATGCTAACTCAGCGGTGTTGGAAGGTAAGCTATCAGCAGCTCCCTATATTTAGACCGGACCTATGACTGGTGCAGAAGTTTTGCTGTGATCTGTGCAGGTTTGGATCGGGTTCAATTGTGTGAGCACGCTCTTGCTGTACATTGAGTATGTTTGCAAATGCTCCTCTGAGTGGTCACAGTACTGACTTGCATTCTAGTCTGGATCACTGTAATGGTAAGCACATTTTTTTCCGGGCATGCCCAGTGCAAAAAATGGTAGTCTGGACTGACATAGCATGCTGGGACTCACAGTTTCTTCTGTAGAGCCACACATTGGACAGGCCTGCTTTATGCTATTGGGCGTATGTCAGGCCCTAATAGTTTATCAGAATTTAGTACTTGCATATGTGGAGGGATTGTTTGAACAAACTGAAAATAAGGTTTAATTGTCAAGGTGAAAGTAAAGTTCATTAAGTAAATACAACTGATCTTTGCTCTGTAACTATCTGATAACAATACAGAAATGATAAATATTTGCAGTGATTACCACCCAGCTCAATGACAAAACTCCATGTTTTTTATAGTCCACATATAATCTACAGAGATTAGAGACATGGGACTCTGCAAATAAGCTTCTCAATAGTTACATAGGACCTGATTCACACTTAAGAATCTGGGTTTTTAGGTGCATATATTTAGCAAGGGATATACTGCGCATGCGTAGTAATTTATATGCGCAATCTACGTTGGATTTAGGAATGGGATTGTTGTGAATCACCACTACGTACCTAGAGCTGCAAGGTTCGTAGTGACTTAAGAAGGAAGGCGTGTGCTGGGAAAAATTAAGTATGAAGATAAGAAGATTGGGTGGAGGGAGGCATTTAAATGAGCAAATCTGGGCGCGGTTTTGCAGTAACGTTCTTAAGTAGCCGCCCTTCGCACACAACTAAGAACCTAAAGATAGGGTAGCCTTATGGCATTCATAAGTCGGTTAAGAAACTGAAAACTGGAGGCGTGCCGAGGGAGACGCTTTACTAGTCACGTATTTTTAAGAACCTAATGCTTTCTTAAGCGTGAAACAGGTCTATAGTCTTAAATGTTGCCCTTTTCTACTTAGGTATGTGTGGAAACAACTACAATTGCCTGTTACTTTGCTTCTACTTCAAAAATTACAACTTACATTTAATTAACATGGAAACTTAGGGTGTGCCCTGTTCTACTTTTGTATTGTCACTCTTTTTCTTAAAGTGACAGATTGTTGCAGAGAAGGTACTTCCAAAAACCATTTTTGATCCTCTTCAATTTAGATAAAATTTTATTGCACTTTTATGTATTAATAACCATTTCGCTTTTCCATTTCTTATTTTTGTTTTCTAACTATTTGTTTTTTCTACAGTTAAAATGTTTAAATACAAATATTAATCATAAAGCTGGAATTCCTGTGACGTAAAGTGCTCATAGAAATAAGACTTATAACATTTATCCATACTAACTGAATTATTGTTTTAGGTTTTGGTCAGCATGGATGGTGCATGTTGCTGAGGCATTATACAGTTTACGGCTCTGCAGGTTAGTATATACAGTTTATAGATCAATATTTATTAATAATTGCTAACAGCCTTGAAAGATATTTTAGGATTATAATTTAGCTTTGCCTGCACAAGGAGAAAATAATGTTGGGCCAGATCCAGTCTGATCCAGTTTGAAATTCTGTGCATGTGAGTCTGCAATTATTGGATGCATGGATACTTGTAATTACAGGGACATGAATCCTAGACTTCCAATAGCCACACCCATCCTTACCTCTTATGACTTGTGCGAACATAAAATTACAGCAATTTAAACATCTATAATGGTACCCAGTGTGTTGTCACACCTGTCCTTTACACAAGTCACACCTACTTGTGACACACCCCTGGAAGTGTTATTTTTGTTTAGTCTAGAGAGGATGGATTGTATTCCAGTCGGGTAGCACAGATGTGTGCGCATGTGAATGAAATGCAATCTACACTAGCATAAATGAGGGGATAATAAGTCTGGATTCTGTCCAATGTTATAGTTTGGTTGTGGGCCATTGTCATAGCTGACTATTTGAAACTCTTCAAAAAGCAAACTGACTAAAAAGGACATAGGAAAAGTGGTACGTTTTTAGTTAGATTTTTTTTTATAAACCATTTTAAGGAATTCTGCATTAAAGAGAACCTTTAAGCGGGAGGCTATTTGTGCTTAATTTAAAATACCACAGAACATGAACGATAGATATATTGTGCTACATATAATAATGTAATAATCCAATTGAGGGATTAGTAGTTCTTTTTATATAAAGTAAAATTTATTTTGAAAGTGGTTTTCACTTTTCTCTGCCCCACCCAGTACACACAGTCATACACAGAGGTAGATGACACAAATCCAGCTGCTTGGTAAACTTTTTCCTTGATAACCCTTTGTGACAATATTAATAGCTCTGGAAATTTAAATTGGTCATTTAGGAGCAGAAGATCTTTCTTATAGTGTATGGTCAGCTTCAGAGTTTAATCTTTCATATTATAGTTCCATTTCACAGATTTTGTGAATGCCCCCGATTGTGAAGAAGTTCAAGCTTTATGTGTTGCTATACTGGTCATTTTATTAGTTCCATGTTACCCCTGTCAAAGAATGTTTATTTACACAGGGCCAAATTGACAATGGGGCTAATGAAACTAGGCCCACACACACTATCCAGGCCTCCCACTGCAGCGCATAAGGATAAATGTCAGGGACTGATACCCTCCTCCAAAGCATACTATATAGTGTGGGCCCTTGATAATTTTCTGCCCCAGGCCCACATGGCCCTTAATCCGGCCCTGTATTTACACGAAAGCATATTTGTAATCCATTAAAGGTTTGTATTGTATGCACAGGGCCTGATTGATAATTAATGGCCACCAGAGGGAGCTTTATGCATTTTATTTATAACTACTATTATACCTGCAAGGCAAGTAGGGCAGATTCAATTGCAATGCAGAGCTGGGACAGTATGCGGAATACTCTTCCCCCATCCCTCCAATGCTCAGCTGCTTCTTCAACTAACAGGTTAGGATTGGAACACAATTTAGTTTAGTTTCTGCAAATCTGGCAATCAGCTTTTTTTTAAAACGAATCTCATTTGTTTTTTTTACAATGTTCCTATTTTTAAGTAAAAGTATGCTTTGTATAATACTAAACAAAAAGGTACTGACGCCAGTCTTATCTATGTAGTTTACTTTTGTTTTCCATTTTGGGGAATTATCATGAAGTATTCCATATTACTCCATTATAGGCACTAGATGGCAATGTGGTCCATAAACAGATTTCAGAAATACATTGGTTAAACACAAAAGACTCTTACACAAACCATTTCAAGAATGACGTCTTTCATAATGTTCTTTTGCATGTTGAAACAATTATCCATGTCTGTTGTGGACTCTATGGCAACCCAACGTCTTCCAAGAAACAATCTTAATCTTTAATACCTCAGTACTATTTTTGTTATATATTGTAATGTTTATTCCTTTGCTACATAAATCTCAAGTCATACACAATTAGGTTTGCAGTACTCGTGATTTTATGCAAAATATATTGTAATTTAAGTATAGACTATCCAACCTCCCATTATGAGAAGTGGATTTTATACCTTGCTTTGCTTTTGGAGTAAACACAGCCAGAAAAGACCTTGACAAGCCATATTGTACTGCAGGGCAAGGGAGGGTGGTTAGATTTAGAGTTTGGAAAGAGGACAGGGCCGTATCCTAGTATGTATTCCCCTGACCAAATAACAATTGTATTGGCATCCTCTGCATAGCAAGATTGTTGCCAGGTGTTAAATTGCTGAATTTGCATGAGATTCTAGTATAAGGGCATGGATACTCAGGCAGACAAGTCTATTTTGAAGAGAGAATGAGAGAGTGATGGGTGAATATTACTATGAATTGCTGCTGTCTAACTTCATCTTATAATAAAGTGAGTGGAAGATGTGTGATTGTAAACTATTCAGCAAAAAAAAAGAAACGAAAAAAAAAATCTGTTCATTTTGTTTGAAAGTATTAACCCTGGATAAAGATTGCACACTGTAACATGCTTCTATACAAAAAAAAAATGTTTATACGTCTTTGGTGTTGGCAGCAAATAGTGGTCTCAGAAGTAGCTATTGGAAACTGATAGGACTAAGAGAGTAACATGTCACATAGGCTTTGACTGAATATTACCTAGCAATTGTTACTGTGAAATGACAATAGTTAATCTTGTATTTATATGTTTTGGTTTTTTTTTTCTAGTACAAAAGGAATTATGGACCCTGCTGCCAAAATCAAGTGGGTCATACAAACCTTTATTTTCGGAATAGCGTCTCTCTCTCTCTTGATTGCATACAAGCCAGCAAAGAAACGAAGATAGGTCAAGAAAAACAAATAAGCTGCAATAACCTAAGTGAATTCAGGATTATAATACTGTTAATTAAACACATTAGACCAGATTCAGAGATCGAAAATAAGACGGAAAAGTTACTCCTGGGCAAAACCATGTCATTTCAGGGGAGTTATATTTTATCTGTTGCAAATAGTATTAGAGTTGAAAGGTGATGTTTTCCAGCCTAAAGTCTAAATAACAGTGTAAAAGTAGAGCTGGTTACTATCTGTGTGCAGTAAGCAATTCAAAGATATATCCCTGCATACAGTTATCTTGACTCCCCCTTAAATCAGCATGGTTTTGCCCAGGAGTAATTTTCCTCTCTTATTTTCAATCTCTGAATCTGGTCCTATGACCAGATTGTGGTTTGTTGACCAATAAAGATTTTTGTGATTTCTCAAACCTAAAATAGTTTATTTTTTATTTTTTGCCATACACTGTTTATAATCTAATCTTAATCATGTTAAACCATTTAATATGACCTTTAAATGTTGAAATATGTAGTTACATTGGTCACATTTTAAAATCATTTGTATAATGTATGTTTGTTACATTGCACCTGGTGTGCTTTTATCAGTACTGGCATATTCACAAGTGCTATTAATAAGGAGGAAAGGTTGGAGCAGTTTGAGGACTGTTAAGGTATCCATTTTATTTATGTCTTCACTATTATGCCACTTTCACATTACCACCCTGGCAATAACTCGGGTTTTTCAACCCAGGTTATTGCTGGGGCTTTTCGGCTAAATGTTTTTTAAAAACCCGGGTGGGTCCCTTAAAGCACTCCAGGGTAGACTGGAAAATTCTGGGTCCCAGGTCTGCCCTCAATTGATACCGGGGATGGACTTGTTAACTGCTGCTTCTTTTTTTTCCCGTGTTATTAGACCCGGGACCAGGACCAGCGTCCCTTTCAGATCATTACTAAATGCCTGTGTTTTTGGCCAAAAGCCCAGGTATTTGGTGGTGTTGTGAAATGGGTTTTAGTCACAAAAGAACATCTTGTTAAAATACATACACACACAAGCGTGCACAAACAGACACACACACACACACAGTAAATCAATACACAAATTGTACTTTCTGTAATCATGCAATAAAAAAATCAGACCACTTAATATTCTCTGTTTATTGGCAATAGATTGTATATACTGTGAAAAAAGTTTGTGATTATGGTTTGTATGCTGCTGATAGATATACAATTGTATAGGTTAGGCATTATGTCCAGGATCCAGACTTCCGACTTAATTCCTCTTTTTCATGCAGCCAGTTCGCATATAATCCTTATTTTACACTTGCACACAAGTCAGAAGTCTGGATCGCTCCGATGCACAAATAGGAAATCAGACATTTTTTTTAAGTGACCATGTGGAAACGACCAAATATCGGATGTCTGAGTTCAGTCCTTAGTAGGTATAGGTATAGTATAAATGTAGTAACAGAATACATATCAGCCCATACCTCCAAGCCATTATTCATCTGCACTAGTCCTAAAACTTAAAGTAGGTTATCAGAAGTCCATCTGTGTGAGGGGAGTGGTTAGTGGTATATTGGTGCAATATCAGACTCACACATCCTGCATTCAGATTTCCCAACGCTAAAAATTCTGATCTTTGAATCCAGTTATAGGACTGCTTGTGTTGGTCACAATGTTATATGGATATATTTGATGAACTTCAGCCAACTCGCAATGCAAAGCAACTTTTTCTAGGACATTATACATGTTTCATGTATTTCACAGATCCAACAGTCATAAGAAAGAGAAATATACATTTTGAGTAATACTAAAGCAATCTACAAAACATTATGTTCACAATACCGATGCTAAATACACAAAAGAAGTATATAATTGAGTCTAGCACTAACCTTAACCCAGTTATAAAAGAAATGAAAGCTGGAAGTGTTTAGACTGATACTAAATGTCAAGGGGCTGGATCCAGACTTAAGTAAGTGCTTGCAATTAGTTACTCCTGGGCTAAACCATGTTGATTGCAGGGGGA
>WWET01002347.1:84114-96937 GCA_011038615.1 Limnodynastes dumerilii
CACACCACTCTACCTCAGCCTCTCCTTTATGTCAAACCCTCCACTGGCTTCCTGTCCACTTCAGACCTCTCTTTAAACTCCTTACCCTCACCTTTAAGGCCATCTCCTCATCCACTGCTCCCTACCCCTCTTCCCTCATCAACATGCACACCCCTTTCCGCCCTCTCCGTTCTGCTAACCAGCGCTGTCTGACCTCTTTACTGATCACCACATCTCACGCCCGTATCCAGGACTTCTCCCGTGCTGCACCTCTGCACTGGAATGACCTTCCTTCTTCAGTCAGACTCTCCCCCACATTGCAGATCTTCAAACATTCACTCAAATCGCACCTGTTCAGGCTAGCCTACCCCTCCTCCACTTAACATCCACACTGCATCCTTCATCTATCCCTTCTCTTCCTTCCTACTCTCCTCCGCTCACACCAGCAGTCCACTTCCTTTCCTTTTCTTATATCTTCTGTAAGTTCTTCCATCCCACATAGTGTGTTAGCTCGCATGAGCAGGGTCCTCCATCCTAGTGTTGTTCCTTCCTCCTCCACTCCCTCCTCACTTTGTACCCTCTTGTCCCCTCTGCTACCCTTTTACCCAATCCCCACCTTGTGGCTCTCTCTCAACCTCTCACTGCGCTCTGTCCTCTGCTACCAGATCTTCCAAGCTTGACACCTCGCATTTTGCCTTGCGTTCTGTGCTTGCTTCACTTTAGTGTTTTTCTGTGATATTTTTATAGTCATATTGTATTTAATATATACTATGCTGTCCATCCCTACCCTGTATGTCTGTACTGTATTATGTTGTATTTTGTACTGCGCTGCGGACACCTTGTGGCGCCTTATAAATAAACGATAATAATAATATACAGTACATATTGCAATGGGTTATCCCTGTAGACATGACTGTATTTTGTTGTATTTTGTACTGTGCCGCGATACCTTGTGGCACCTTATAAATAAACGATAATAATAATAATAACAAAGGTTTATGGCAACAGTTTGGAAACGATCCACAGTAAAATAGAGAGCAGTAGGTACGGGGCACCATCAGGGCTTAAAATCGTTACTGCTGTTTGACAAGATGGTGGATCATGAGTTAAACATTTTTAGTGTGTAACCAACATTATAGACTTGATGGAGGGAATTTCAAAGAAAGTTAAGCTTACACTCCAAAGGGCATTGGGGATTTACACATAAAGGCAAGTGCTATATATCACACAATGGACCAGCCAACTTGTATAGTAAAAGAGCTTAGTACTCTGTAAGATCCAGTCACACAACAGTTTTAGTAGCAGGACTGAGAGGAATCAAGTTTGTTTTAATCATGAAAGGAAATATGGATAGCAAAGTAGTTGTTAATATGGTAGACAAATGTAAGGAAGTAGGTTGTGGAATTTGGTAAACTTCTTTGAAGAGGTAAGTTTCTTTTTTATTTGTTCTAAAAAAAATAATTCAAATAAACTTTAAGAATCACCTGACTTCTTCCCGACCAATGGCCTCCAAGAGTTTTGTTATCTCCCCAGGAAAATCTGGTAGAACAACAGAAAATTTGCAGACTCTATGATCAAGAACCAGAGCCTTGTCCAGGCAATGACGCAGTAAGGGCAATGGAAGGTTTCCGCTACACACCACCACCGCTACTCTGCAGAGCAAGCAAAGGCAGACAGACAGTTTAGTTATCTTAGTTATAGACAATAACATCTTGTAGACAAAAAGTGATAAGTATATCAACAAAGAACTTTACTTTAGTTACAATAAAAAGTAACTTCATCCATGAAATGCTTATGTAAATATATATATACACACTATACGGATAAAAATATTCGGATGCCTGACCGTTACACCAATAAGAATGTAATAACAATGGCCCTGATTCTCAAATAGGCTCAGAAGGGGACTTATGCCAGTGTCTTGTGTAAGTACCTTTGATGTGTAACATCAGCACATGCACGCGCCAGATGTTATGTGTCATAATTTCTTCCTTACGGGTCCGGCCCTTCACATCCGCATGCTGAAATCCTGCCACACAGAAGGGGTTGGGCATGCTAATGAAGGCGCCGGGGGTGGTGAGCTTTAGTTCCACATGGATCTGCGTATGTGCGGACACAGAGCTGTGCGGTAAAGTTAAGGTAGGGACACTTAAGCAGGAGGGGAGTGCTGGGCCTGCACTCCCCTCCTCCATGCTTAATTACAGAGCTAAGTGCGTACGTAAGTTGCTTGGAGATCTGAATCAGGTCCAATGTATTCAAATACATATACTTTATTAAGGAGTTGGTCCCCCTTTTGCAGCTTCCACTCTTCTTGGAAGGTTTTTTCACAAGATTTTGGAGTGTTTCTGTGGGAATTTGTGCCCATTCATTCTGTAGTGCATTTACAAGGTCAGGAACTGATATTAGACAATAGTGCCTAGCTCACAATCTCCGTTCCACTTCATCACAAAGGTGCTGGATGAGGTCAGGGTCAGGGCTCTGGATGGGCCAGTCAAATTCTTCCACACTGAACTCATCAGACAATGCCTTTCCAGTCCTTGCTTTGTGTACTGGGGCACAATCATGTTGGAATAGAAAAGGGTCTTCCCTAAACCGCTGCCGCAATGTTGGAAGCATAACGTTGTCCAAAATGACTTTGTATGCTGAAGCATTAAGATTTATTTTCACTGGAGATAAGGTTTCTAGCCCAAACCCAGAAAAAAAGCCCTATAATATTATCCCTCCTCCACCATTATTCACAGCATAATGCAGTCAGGCAGGTAACTCTCTCCTGCCATCTGCCAAACCCAGACTCACCCATCTGACTGCCAAATAGAGAAGCGTGATTCATCACTCCACAGTACATGTTTCTACTACTCCAGAGTCCAACGTCAACAAAATTCAGATTTAAGATTGAGTTTATTTATTTATTAACAGGTTTTATATAGCACCAACAGATTACATAGCGTAGTATGGCAGGATCCACACCTAACTCTCCAGTCAAGCCCCACAACCATCCCATTTTTAGGAGCCTAATGGCACTTAAGAGTGCCATAGGCTACATTAAGTAACTGTGCGTATTTTCCTTCTTAAGAAAAAAAAACCACACAGAGGTTCCATGGCAATTACAGAGCTAAGTGCGTACGTAAGTTGCTTGGAGATCTGAATCTGGTCCAGTGTATTCAAATACATATACCTTAATAAGGAGTTGGTCCCCTTTTTGTGCCCATTCATTCTGTAGTGCATTTATGAGGTCAGGAACTGATATTAGACAATAGGACCTGGCTCACAATCTCCGTTCCACTTCATCACAAAGGTGCTGGATGAGGTCAGGGTCAGGGCTCTGGACGGGTCAGTCAAATTCTTCCACACCGAACTCATCAGACCATATCTTTACAGTCCTTGTGTTGTGTACTGTGGCACAATCATGTTGAAATAGAAAAGGGTCTTCCCTAAACTGCTGCCACAATGTTGGAAGCATAACATTTTCCAAAATGACTTTGTATGCTGAAGCATTAAGATTTATTTTCACTGGAGATAAGGTTTCTAGCCCAAACCCGGAAAAAAGCCCTATAATATTATCCCTCCTCCACCATAATTCACAGTTGGCATAATGCAGTCAGGCAGGTAACTCTCTCCTGCCATCTGCCAAACCCAGACTCACCCATCTGACTGCCAAATAGAGTAGCGTGATTCATCACTCCACAGTACATGTTTCCACTACTCCAAAGTCCAACGTCGACAAAATTCAGATTTAAGATTGAGTTTATTTATTTATTTATTTAACAGGTTTTATATAGCACCAACAGATTACATAGCGTAGTATGGCAGGATCCACACCTAACTCTCCAGTCCAGCCCCATAACCATCCCATTTTTAGGAGCCTAATGGCACTTAAGAGTTCCATAGGCTACCTTAAGTAACTGTGCGTATTTTCCTTCTTAAGAAAAAAAATTACACACAGAGGTTCCATTGCCACGACCCACCAGCCTAATCTAACTACCCCCCCCCCACTGGCACACCTCCTTTTACTTAAACCACTATACGCGGTCTTTAAAATTGTGTAAATAACCTAGCACGCATGCATAGTAGGTTATTTTTAAGAACTTTGCGCATAAGAAGTTGGAGCTTCTTAAATCTGAATCAGGCTTTATACCACTTCATCTAATGCTTGCCATTGCACTTGGTGATGTGAGGCTTGCATGCAGCTACTCAGCCTTGGAAACCCATTCCCTTAAGCTCCTGCCGCATAGTTTATGTGCTTACATTAATGCCGCTGAAAGTTTGGGATTCTTCAGCTATGGAGTCAGCAGATCATAAGTTGCTGTTGTTCCTAAATGCTTCCACTTTCTAATAATATCACTTACAGTTGACCATGAAATATCCAGCAGGGATGAAATCTTACAAACCGTCTTATTGCAAAGGTGGCATCCTATCCTATCACAGTACCCTGCTTGAAGTCACTGAGCTCTTCAGAACGACCAATTTTTTATCACAAATGTTTGCAAATGGAGACTGCGTGGCCAGGTGCTTGCTTTTATACACTTGTGGCAATGGGTCTTATTTAAACATCAGAATTCAATACTTAAAAGGTGTGACCAAATACTTTTATCCATAGTGTATATATATATACCAGCAGCATAATAATGGGTAAGGGTAAAAGAACTTAGGTAAGAAGCAATAGCACATACAATTCTGAAACAGAGACGCTAAATACAATTAACTACCTAGAATGCTTAATTTAGATCATGAAGATTTAATCCAGCATGGCTCCATGTAGCATAAAATAAAATAATAACCATATGAAATATGTGCAACATTTTAACATCTGGATCACTTTAATGTCCTCCAGTGTTCCAGGGAAGCAATGTTCCCTGCTAAAGCTATTTGTTTTTAAACCTTATAGCAGATTAAGCAAAATGGTTAATACCTTTTTCCTTTCAGTTCTGGCAATACCCCAGATATTATAGCAGCAAGTCCCATTGAACCTTCTGCATCTGCTGTGACCCTTTCACACTCCAGTAGCCTCAGCATTGACAGCAACACATCCTCTTCCCTAGAGTGAGATACAAAGTTATTCAGATTCAGTCAAAGTGACTTTGATATGTGGAAAGCACTTATACCTCACTTAGCAACAGAAGAGAAGGTATTAGATCATGATCAAGGAAAACACTACCACATTGATGATCTACAGAACAAGGACTGGAGCAGTGAGCTGTCCCCAGAGCTTCATCAGAAATTTCTGGTCCCATAGTACCTGAGATTTACTGAACTCTCACTAGCTCATAGGACTGACAGAATTCAATATACTACATCTTTCATATACTATTTATGATATCTTCATATCTTCATGCATGCAAATATATAACAGCTTATATGAAACAATTATCTCAGTATCAGCATGTAGGTTCCCATGATAAGAATAATACAAACAAAATATATAGATTGAAGTTGATCTATAGATATCAGTACGTGTGGGGCCATATTACAGTTTCATTAAGCAGGTTGTATAGTGTATAGAAGTTAAACAATCACACTGTTTCAGATGGCAGAATTATAGTCATGTGACACGTGGACACTATGAGCAGCCATTCATTAAATGGGCAATCTTAGGGCCCAATTCTATTACCCATGATGTGTGGGTCCTATTAGGCACAATGGCAACACCATGGCTATCATGCCTAATAGATCCCATTAAAATCACAAAATGCAATAAAAATGGCAAGCAGGGAGTGCACAATATGAGTGATGTTGTATTTTAGGTATCCGTGGACAACTGCATGCAAAAAAAAAAAAGTGACCACAAGCACCAGCATGCCCTAACACCCAGGGCCCACTGCAGCCTGTAGTGTCCCCACAGCATAACAAGTCCTGTTATAATAAATATATAAATAAATGTGTTGTCAGCTTTTCATCCAGACATGCTTGGAGAAAAAAAACCTTATATGCGCTGCATTCAGGCCTTGCATACAAGACTGTCTTCCACTGAAAAACTTATCAGCTGTACATGACCTCTCTTTATAAACTTAGGTTTTCGTGCGCTGTCGCAGCTTAATAAATGGATGAGTCATTCAACCGAAACTATGTGCAAATTAGCTAACATTGCACCCAAACTTAATATCATGTGGAATAGAATCGGACCCTCAGATTGATAAATAGTTAAGTTACATTGTAATGATTTCTATTCTTGCTTTAAAAATATAATTTAAAATGCTGTAAGAGTTGTTTCTATTTACTCAAACACAATAAAGAACGCATCCTGTGTTTGGAAAAATTTCTTGCAAAAAGTGGGTGGTAAAGGCAATTCAGACAGTAACATAAGTGTGATCTGTATCTGTATGCAAGTGCAGACTTTTGTGTAAACACATAAAACAGCCAAGCACAGTAAAGTTTTATTTGCTTCCCCAGTCAATAATTTCCATAATGTGAGTATTCTTTGTAAATCAGTAATGGGAGTCCCAAAAAAGTCAAATAACTTTTAAGTAAAAAGTTGCCAAATATAAAACTATTATTTGAAGAAAAATATCCCCCCCTGACTTACCTAGGCTATCAACACAAAGCAAAAGCAACATTTCCATAAATTTAGTAAAGTGCCTGCAAATTGTCTTGATCATTAGCCAATTCTAGGATTTCAAAGATACCCAATAGCAAACATACGCCCATAAAATTTGCGTGTTTATTTTTGAAAATATAAATTTACTATAGCAAGTCTACGTTAGTCCACCTCTTTTATCCTTGTAACGATCGTCTGAACACAGGCAGTCACAGCCAGGGCTGGCGCGACCCGCTCCGCGAGGGGATGCAGTGCATCCCGGCACTATGATGGATAGGTGCCGGACATCCTCCCGCTCCCCACTATACAAATTGGCAGCATTCACACAGTTCATGTATGAATTCCCTTTGAGATCTCCTGGAGGGAAGAAGTGAGAAGTAAGCAACTATGCTCCATATGCATCTTCACCCACTCCCTGCCTGCTCCATATGCATCTTCCCCAACCTCTGTCTCCATATGTATCTTCACCCACTCCCTGCCTGATCCACATGAATCTTCATTCATTCATGTTCTTGACGGTTACTTAAATACCAGGGACCAGATTTACTAAGCTGCAAGAACAGAAATGTTGTCCATAGAATCAGATTCTAGCTGACATTTGAAAGTAAGAGGTAGAATCTGATTGGTTGCTATAGGCAACATCTCCACCTTTCCTTTCCCGCAGCTTAGTAAATCTGGCACCAGGAGTTAAAGGAGACAATTCTTAATCAATATAATATTTAATAAAGAATTAAGCAAAACACATGGATAATACTTAGCTTTGGCAGCTATTGCTTGATAATGAACAATAGACTTCCAGGAGCCCCTATCGCGATTGTTGTTTAGGTCAGTCCTATAACTGTGGAGCTAATCTTGTGCTAAGCCCTATACCCACCAACAGCAACAGAGGTTATTATTATGTTTTAAGCAAGTTAATTGGTACTACTTATCAAACTAATTTCTACATTCCACATATGTGCAGTTCAAGCTAGCACTGCATAATATTGGTAGCACATACGCTCCTACCAAGCTACCATATTGGCATGACTTGGCTTTGAACATCTGAGCTCTGCAGTGGGATGCGGTGCAGGCCGATGCCAGGCTGGAGAGGCGCCAGCAGTCTTCCCCCCAGCTCCCCGCTCTGGTGGCTGGTATCTCATACAGGAGGTTCCTGTATGAGCTGCTGCGGTCATTACATAGAGCAGCTGATTTTAAAATTCTTTTCAGTTGCTCTATGTAACACCCGCAGAGGCTCATACAGGAACTTCATGTATGAGGACAGGAAGGAGACGAGAGAGAAGGCAAGCACTGCAGAGGAGAAACAGCATGGGGATACTACGGGGGCTGGATATACATGACGGGCATACTGGGGGGTGGAGGCACATGATGGGGATACTGGGGGGCTGGAGGCACATGATGGGGTTACTGGGGGGGTTGGAGGCACATGATGGGGATACTGGGGGTCTGGAGGCACATGATGGGGATACTGGGGGCTGGAACCACACGATAGAGGTATTAGGCGAACTGGAGACATGATGGTTATACTGGGGGACTGGAGGCACATGACAGGGATACTGAGGGCAAGCTGGAGGCACATGATGTGGATAATGGGGGGCTGCAGAGACATGATGGGGATACTGGGGGGCTGGAGCCACATGAAGGGGATAATGAGGTGCTGGAGACACATAATGGGGAATATTGGGGAGCCTGTTGACACACATGGGGGAAATATTGGAAAACTGGATACACTGTACACACACACAAACTAGATAACAGTAATGTGCTTACAAAGCTGTTATTCTTTTGTATTGTGGTTACAAAAATGTTGAATTTATTCTATAGTAGTCAGAAGGATGCAATCTGTATTGTATGGTGGCCTGTATGGTATAGTGGTCACTAGGATAATGGGGTAGATCCAGAACTCCGCTTGCAGTCCGTTTACTCGTGTAGCGTATTTACACGCGCATACTTTCTATACACTGCCCTAGGCACACCCCTTGAATGTACTTATTTTGTCCGAGTTCCGCTTTCCAAACCCTACTTTAACTTTTGCCCACGTAACCGATGTCATCCGCACACGTACGGATGTGCAACACGTATTTACGCAGCTAAGCACGCCCATACTGTACACTTTAAATACTAACCCCCGCCTACATAGCGTATTTCAGACGTATTTTTGACTCACGTAAAATTGGCACGCCCACACATACGGATTTACGTGACAAATACGTGAATGACCCATACGCTCAGAGTTACGCTACGTTACGGAGCGTATTTTCTATTGTGTGCATGCGCAGTACTTACCGATTTTACGTGTCCGCCATGCATAAATTCGCTCACAAGCGTTGTTCTGGATCTGCCCCAATGTCTGTAAGGTCTGTGTGCCGTATTCAGACCTCCGGCCGCATATTCAATTTAAACCGCGTATATGCAATCTACGTTGCAAAAAGTAACGTAGATGTCGTAACAAAATTACTGCGCATGCGCAGTAGTTCATATCGGTAAACTTGCACATTGCATATGTGGCAGGAGGTCTGAATACGGCCCTGTGTCTGTATAGTCTGTATTGTGTTGCAGTTTTTAGGATGAAATGGGAATTGTATAGTGGAGACTAGAATGCTGCCTGTATTGTATAGCAGCAGCTATGATTTTCTTTCTTTTATTGTGGTTACAAGATTGTGTTTTATGATGCTTACATGGATACTATACTCTAGTAACTATAATGATAAATTGTTAAACATGTGGGCGCAAATTTAAAGTTTGCAGGGGGGCGCCGAATACCCTAGCACCGGCCCTGGTCACAGCAGTGACTTCTGTTCCAGGCATGCTCGGTGTAACTGTTCACGGTGATATGCTTTGCTATCAGGCATAAGTCAGGCTCCCTGTGTGCTATATGCATTTTTGGTAGATTATAATGAAAGATTTCATATATGATCACTTAAATATTTTAATATTCCTAAAATACCATGGTAAGACTTTCTTAATCTTACATGCATAGAAAAATAGTGTAACAACATTACTACTCACCTTACTGAAATAACCTGGTCAATAAGATTTTTGGTCAACTTTAATGTATTGGCACCAAATGAAGGCCCTCCAAGCTCTATAAATTGGTCAGAGAAAGTAAAAGTCAACTAGTGTTTTACAATCATCATCATCCAGACTAAACAATACTATCTTTGTAAGGTAAAAATAGCAGAACATGGATTTGATCTTACTAATGCATTCTGTCCTCTGAACAATTTCATTTAGTCAGAAAAAACAGTTTGCAATACTAGAAGCTGCTGCATGTTAATCAGTATTTTATGTAAAGTATGCTCAAACATAAAATAATTACTTTATCAGGGGACACATTCAAGGACATCTTAAGATTTTTAAGCTGAGGACCAAGATACAACTTTATTTTGGTGTCCCTATTTTACTAAGAGTCACAAAAGTACATTAAGCCAAAAGTAATACACTATGTCATGTGTTTGTATGATCATGCCACAAAAAGTAGTGCCCAACGAATTTCTTCTTCACCCTGTTGCTTCTCTCATATGTTTAGGGTGGCAGGGCAAGTTTCCACATTGCACATCCTGTTCTGACATTCCTCAGTGCATTTATGAGTAAGAGAAACATTGAAACAAATGCAGCAAATAATTTGGTATTTTAATAATTATTTGTTTTAATAATAAACATTATCTAGTAATTATGTTTCTAAGAATATGCATCTTTCCACAATGCTGTAATTGTACAATATTTCGCCTTAAATACCTGGAAAACATCATAACCAGAGATCTTACTCTATTATTTGAAGTAAACTACATCCCCCTTCCAGCTAAAATTAAAACAGAAATCCGGAATTGGACACAATGCACCTGTCTTGGATTGGTAGGGTCAATGTTCTAAAAATGGACACCTTACCTAAGATCTTGTACCTCATGCAGGCATCTCTGAATCAGCCCCTATGTTTCTAAGAATATGCATCTTTCCACAATGCTGTAATTGTACAATCTTTCACCTTAAACACCTGGAAAACATCATAACCAGAGATCTTACTCTAACTTTTGAAGTAAACTGCATCCCCCTTCCAGCTAAAATTTAAACAGAAATCCGGAATTGGACACAATGCACCTGTCTTGGATTGGTAGGGTCAATGTTCTAAAAATGGACACCTTCCCTAAGATCTTGTACCTCATGCAGACCCTTCCGATCTTGAATCCTCCCAGATGGTTCCTCGAGTTACAAAGCATTCTGCTGGGATTCATCTGGAATGGACGTTACCCCAGAATAAAATTAGACGTGTTGACCCTTCCAAAAGACAGGGGTGTCTCCAACTCCCACACTTTCTCTGGTACTATATATCCTTCTTGAACAGGGTCCTAGAGTGGACCCGTGGAGTTGACTCCAAACAGTGGATTTTAATTGAGGACTTCACATTGGGTTTTCCATCGTGCTTTTCCCATCTGTCCCTGACCCAACACCCCACCATACCCCCGATGGTACAATGTTGAAAGAAACTCAGACTCAGCCAAAACATCTCCTCCATACTCTCCCCTTACATTGTTATTTAGCAAACAGGCATTTCCCACCTAATCTTAGATCCTTTCACCACTGGCAGGAGAGGAGGTCGCTCCAGGTCAGCTAACTTTTGGAATGGGGGCCCCTCTGTGCCTTCCCAGGTCTGCAGTCTGAGTAAAACCTCCCTGGCCATGACTACTGAGGTATATCCAGACTATATCCAATATCATTTTTTAAAGTGTCCATAGGGACTGCTTACTTCCCAACATCACAAACTTCTTTTGAGCGTCTCTTCATGGCGCAGCAACGCCTTATGCACACGTTTGCCTCTATATATCGCTTTTTACTAGAGGGAATGCTCCATGGTATACCTAGCTACACAAAAGCCTGAGAGAGGGACCTTGGAGAGGCCATTGAGTAGAGCAGCTAAACCAAAATCTTTCAGTGCAGCATGATCAGTTTAGTGAGTGTCTCAGTGGTGGAGACCCTATACAAGCTACTCTCTAGGTGGTATCGCTGCTCTGACATTTTAAACAGGTTACTTTCCTCTTATCCTAACCAATGCTGGCGATGTAGTGGTAACCCCCTCCATATCTGGTGAGACGGCCTCAGGATTAAAACTTACTGGGAATCAATTTTCTCTTTCTCATCTGAAATTACTAGGGAATCGGTACCTACTGGCCCTCTCTTCTGCCTGTTCAACCGTCATGAATGCTCCATCTCCCAATACAAACACTTTCTCCTGAGGCACTTCAGCAATGCGGCCAAAGCCCTTATCCCTCTACATTGGACGTCCCCTCATCCAGCCACAATTTGAGAATGGTTAATAAAGACTAATTTATATCTAGACATGGATAACTTGTCCTCAGACCCTGGGACAATGAACAATTCCAAAACACTTAGTTATTTTCATAACCACGGAACGCTATTCTGAATTAATGCAATCCAACCTGAATGACTTAGACCCTCAATTAGGTGACAATTAAGACCATTTATAGTAATTTTCTTTTCCTTAGTTTAGTATTTATGCATTTAGTTATATACGCTGGCAGAGGAAAGTAGATAGCATAAATGGCCATCAGGATATTGAGGGCCATCTAAGCCAGATCTCTGAGGAAGACATTGTCCAGAACAAACCTGTCACTTTTCCCAAAGGTGGGGCTGTTGCAGTGGAGCATTTTTTGACTTTAAAGGTGTAACCCAAATACAGAACCTTGGTTACTACATGGGATCTAGATTTTAGAGATTCATGTAGCTTCGTTATTAAAGACTACTTAGTGGTAACAGAAGAGATCATTCTGACTTTATGATAAATGTCTTGGTGGTGGCAGCTTATTAATAAAAAGTCATATTTGGGGTGAACAAGGGACATTGTAGAATAGACCAGGTGGCTGTTGTGATTAAGCCCTTGGGTCACAGATAAGTCACAAAGGCCTCAGGTGAGGTCAGGGTCATGACACTATGGTTGAGAACTCCTGCTCTAGTTCATTACCTTTATTCACTCTTATTCCAGCTGTTTCCATTGCTGAAACATTGCCAGAATCCAGCCCTTTCTCACCATAGCAGGAAACATTACTCACATTCACTTTCTCATTATTTATCCTGCATTGTTGTAACCTGCTATTTTCTGGTCAGTCTAACACTGCTGTTTCTTGAGAACATGTTTCTAAAGCACAGACTTTCAATATTTTTATGATCACTTCCCATTCCATTATTCAAGACTTCTCTCACAGGGCCCCTCTTCACTGGAAAGATCGCCCACAAACCATCAGATCCATATTAACATAATATAATAATAATTATTATTATTAATTATTATTATTATTATAA